>QLSR01000641.1:277672-348747 GCA_031780015.1 Citrullus colocynthis | reverse complement strand
TTTTTTTTTTTTTTTTTTTTTTTTTGAGATTGATCCATCAATATTTGAAATAATAACTGAAATTATAGTGAAAATTTTTGATAGACATGAAATTTGGTGAGGAGAATTTCAAATTTTCTCCCATTTTTTGAAATCTTTTTGTTTTTTTAAGTAATTAGCTATGTTGGCTGAATGGAAGTTTTATAGTTTTATGATATTGTCTTAATTACATGAATTGTATAATTTCACATTTCAATATATAATTTCACCTCGAAATTGAATTGATATGAGTTTTTTTCTTTTACCATCCAAAGATTTCATTTTCTAAAAACCAAATTTGAGAAAAAATTATTTATTTATTTATTTGATTTTATAATTATTTTTCATTTCTTTTTTTAATTTCTATTATTGTAACAACGCTAATATTTATAACAATTTTCATCGATTCCCATAAAATTTCCTAAAATTTTTATCAATTTCAATATTTTCACAAATCGAAACCTTAATATTTTCATCAACATCGATATTTCAAACCTTGACTGATTCATTAATTCCAAGGTTTCAAATAATGTCAATGAAAATATCAAACAAAGTATAGATGTAAATGAATATTTTTTATAATAAATATTAAAAATTCATAAAAAGTATGTAAATTGATAAATAGACATTTCTTTCGTCTTTTTTTTTTTAATAAGCTTAAATTTGTTATTATTAATATTGGATTCATATTAATGGTAATTTTTTTTTATATATATTTTAGTTACAATAAAAATGTCGATATAATATAATCATAATTTAAAACCTAATCCATATGCTTAATATTTGACCAAATGAGATGTAGCAATAGAATGGAAGAGATGGGCGCTGTTGTTTTCATGGATAAGGCATCAGAATATCGGCTGGGAAGATTAAAAAATAATAATAATAATTAATCGAAAAATAAAATTAAAAAAATGGAAATATGCTGTGACGTCACCGTTTTGGAACCCGTGCGCACCGGATTCATGCCGCATCTGATTCCTTTCCCCCCCTTGTGAATTTTATTTTTCTAATTCATTTTTTTTTTTTTAATTTTCGCAGCCGTCTTTCATATAAAGCCAAGCGCCTTTGCTCAACTACTCTTATTTATTTGTTTAATTTAATAATAAATCTCCACATCTCCCAATCAATATCTCCTCCCTTTAAAAATACAACTTTATCCTTTACCTTCTCTCATAAGTTTTCTTTTCCGAAAATTAATTTTTATGGTCCCCAGTTCCAGACCATACATATATATTTATTTAATTTCTAAGTTTTTAAAATATATTTTCAAAAACTTATTTTTTAAAAAAATTTGACTAAAAATTTAACTACTTTGTTAATATATAAGAAAACAAATATACATCTCAAAAATTAAAAATACAAAATTATTACTCAATAGAGTTTAATTTTTTCTATTTTAAAATTTTGACTTGAATTTTATAAATACAACGAAATTCATAAGTTATTAATATAATATTTTTAATAAACTTAATTTTGAAAAATAAAAAACCAAAACGAGTTATCCAACAAGTCAAAAGAAATATTTTACAACTTTTAGATTGGTTTAAAATCTTTATTATTCAAATTGTGTGCATAATTTAATTGACTTGTGTCTAGATAATTAAATCAAATTTCTCTTATGTTTTTTATTTTTATTTTTATAACATGTATAGTTTTTATCATTTATGGCATTGTATTAAATCAAGGGAGAGACGTATGACGAGATAGAGTTATCTAGTAAAAAGAAAAATCAATTGTGATGCATTAGAGGGTTTTTTTTTTCTCGAGTTTTTCTACTACAAAATTTTGAAAGTGGAAATTTTGATTTGCTAACCTCTGTGTCAAAAGTGTATATTATTTCTTATGCTAATTGAGTTATGTTTATGTTAAATAATAATTAGAATTGTGAAGGTAAAGCTAGTGAGCTAAAAGAAAAATTTTATTATTTACTAATAACAAAAATGTAAAATTGGACCTGTGGTTTTGTACATATGATGATCTTGCAAGTGGGTATCTTTTTACCTTAGCTAATAAACACATGAAAATAAGGTTGAGCTATTTATTTATAAAAATGGTTTTAAATGATTAATTATTTTGTTTTCACTTCAAATTAGACTATAATTCTTGTTTCTACTGTGTGAAAATTAATAGATGATATTTTGTTTTACTACCATTCTAGTACTTATAATATTAAAGATACCAATTAATTTTAAATATCGATGTTTGAGTCTCAGTCTACGAATATATCTTAAATATTTGAATTCTTGTTCATAAATTTAATAATTTGAAATATATTTTATCGAATAGTTAATATTGGGGGTATGAGTATAATGTTTAACATGGGAAAATAATTAGGGACCCCTAAAATTAATAATGAGAAGATGAGAATTTCAAAGTATAAACTCCACAACCTACCTTTGTCCAAGACTAGGCCAAAAAAGGGAAGGGAATATATAAAATCCACAAAGCATTTCCAAAAGGGTGTGAGAAAAATATTTCATCCCACATCATATTGCCTTTATGAAAAGTTTATCCTAATTCCTTTTCCAATGGTGTTAATTTTTTAACCTTAATTAACTTTCTTTTCTTTTTTTTTTAATATCTTCAAAGTAATTTCAACTAGAAAATTTTTTTAGTAGGTCAATAATTTACATTGACAAATACCCAATTTTTTTTTCCTGAAAATAATAGGGTCAAGAATCATAAGAAATTTATTGATTCAACAATCTCCAAAACAACATAGGTTAAATAGGTAAGAATTAGTTCAAAATTTCAATTTTCTATTTGATGTACTAATAATTCTTCAATTTGTTAATCCCTCTAAATTTTGTTAGGAGAAATTCATGTATCAAAATATTATGTTTTTATATTTCTAAATTTTAAGTTAGTTCTTATATAATTTCGAGGTTTCAAAATATTACCTTCTTTAAATTTAATTACCATTTAGTTCCTACATTTCAAAACATTACATCCTTAGATTTTACTCTTTCTCAGTTTATCTTGTTCTTAGTGTTAATTTTTTAATTAATTAATTTAAAATAATTATGATTAATTTTTTAAAAATTAACTTCAATAGTGATAAAAAATTAGTAATCACTAATTTAATTATAAATATTAATTTTATTTTTTAAAATTATTGAATAGGAAATCAACACGAAGAACCAAGAGCGAGCATTCATTTAAAACTCAAGAATAAACGAGAGTATAGTCTTAAAACTTTGGACCATATGAAAGCTAAATTCAAAACACAAGGGGTAAAAATAATATAACAATTTTAAATCTAGAGACCATATGAAAACTAAAATAAAAATTAAGAGATAAAAGTGTAATATTTTAAAATCTAGGGACTAAAGATATATCTTTCTAGTAAATATCTTGTTGCTTTATTATCATATTTGGATATGTATATGTGCCAATTATATATATATATACAACACCCCTGTATCTATTAACATAATCAATTTCTTTCTCACTAGCAGCGACGCATCCAAATAAATATGTCTACGTTCCAAATATGTTAATAAAATAATAATTTATTTCCATATAAACTATAAATACATCAACAAATTTCAATATTTTCTATGGAACAACCTAATATTAGAACATAAAAAGGTAAATTCTAAAATTTTGGAACGTTATGGAACCAAATCAAGAATTACCCGAATGATTAGAGGAAAAAAAAAAAAAAATATATAAACCCCCTTCCCTTTTTAATTTTTTTTTTCTCTCCTTTTTTTCTTTTTTTTTTTTAATCATTAGCAATGGACTTATTTGAAAGTTTACAAATATAAATACAATCTAAATCAAACTTCAGAGACGGAAAATACTAAAAATTAAGGGACTCAAATGTAATATAATGTGCGAAAGTGGTCACAAATATCATATTGTAAAAGTGGAAGTGCTTTATAATGAAATGACTCATTCAAAGGCTTGCAAAATGGAAGAGGAATCTCATTCTTCCTCTTCGCTTTTTACCTTTTTCTCTTTTTTTTTTTTAATCATTAGCAATGGACTTATTTGAAAGTTTACAAATATAAATACAATCTAAATCAAACTTCAGAGACGGAAAATACTAAAAATTAAGGGACTCAAATGTAATATAATGTGCGAAAGTGGTCACAAATATCATATTGTAAAAGTGGAAGTGCTTTATAATGAAATGTCTCATTCAAAGGCTTACAAAATGGAAGAGAAATCTCATTCTTCCTCTTCGCTTTTTACCTTTTTCTCTTTTTTTTTTTTAATTTAATTTTTTTTCCTTTCTTGCATTCAATGATGTATGAAAGAAGAATTTTTTTTTAGCACTATAATTGTTCATAATTTTCTTTTAAATGATTTGAATATGATCAGATTTTGGAATAGAATCTGATCGCACTCTTCCTTAAAAATGAAAGTAAAGAGAATATGGATTAGGCATTTTGTTTTTTTGGAGATTCTAAAATAATCCGTTTAGAATCAATTTTAAGTTCTTTCCACTCATTTATACATATTCAATTATTCATTTCAGAGTTCATTTATTATATTCGCTAATATACTTAGAAAATGTTGAACTATTACGTATTTTCATGGTTAAATATTATTGATACTTAAATATTCATGATCATGTGAATAAGTATAGTTCACCTAACATAAAACTTTTACTATCGATTTCAAACTTAAAGGTAATTCCACAAATTATTCTAAAAAGAAGAAGACCCACTAAGTGATGATTGGGTATGAAGTTGTTGATCTTCATCGAAGTAGGCTAGCAAGATAAATTAATTGAATGGTAGATTGGAGAAAAAACAATTACAAAATTCCTTACATGTTTTCTCTTTTTAAAATTTCTTTTAATTTAAAGGTTAAACTATAGAAAATGCTCTTAAATTTTGTGCTTTGTGTTAAAAATAATGCTAAACTTTCAGAAGTTTAAAAAATATCTCTAAACCTTCAAAAAGAGTTTTTTCTTTTAAAAATACTCTTACCATTAGTTTTTTTTTATGAAAACTGCTAGTGTAACTTTCAAAAATTAAAAAAATACCCTTAAACTTAAAGAAAAATTAAAAAATTCCCTTATTCTTAACATATGAACAGTTGCATAAAACCTATAAAATTTCAAAAGTTGCATCAGTACCCTTATTTAAAAAAAAAAAAAAAATCCTATGAACACCTCATCACCTCTTACATTTTCTTTCTCTCCCCTTCTTCAATCTATGACCCATCACTTCTCTATTTTCTCTCATCTTACTCTCATTCTTATTAATTTTTTAACCTTTTTTTCTTTTTTTTAAAAAAAAAAAAAAAATCCTATGAACACCTCATCACCTCTTACATTTTCTTTCTCTCCCCTTCTTCAATCTATGACCCATCACTTCTCTATTTTCTCTCATCTTACTCTCATTCTTATTAATTTTTTAACCTTTTTTTCTTTTTTTTAAAAAAAAAAAAAAAATCCTATGAACACCTCATCACCTCTTACATTTTCTTTCTCTCCCCTTCTTCAATCTATGACCCATCACTTCTCTATTTTCTCTCATCTTACTCTCATTCTTATTAATTTTTTAACCTTTTTTTCTTTTTTTTAAAAAAAAAAAAAAAATCCTATGAACACCTCATCACCTCTTACATTTTCTTTCTCTCCCCTTCTTCAATCTATGACCCATCACTTCTCTATTTTCTCTCATCTTACTCTCATTCTTATTAATTTTTTAACCTTTTTTTCTTTTTTTTAAAAAAAAAAAAAAAATCCTATGAACACCTCATCACCTCTTACATTTTCTTTCTCTCCCCTTCTTCAATCTATGACCCATCACTTCTCTATTTTCTCTCATCTTACTCTCATTCTTATTAATTTTTTAACCTTTTTTTCTTTTTTTTAAAAAAAAAAAAAAAATCCTATGAACACCTCATCACCTCTTACATTTTCTTTCTCTCCCCTTCTTCAATCTATGACCCATCACTTCTCTATTTTCTCTCATCTTACTCTCATTCTTATTAATTTTTTAACCTTTTTTTCTTTTTTTTAAAAAAAAAAAAAAAATCCTATGAACACCTCATCACCTCTTACATTTTCTTTCTCTCCCCTTCTTCAATCTATGACCCATCACTTCTCTATTTTCTCTCATCTTACTCTCATTCTTATTAATTGTTTAACCTTTTGTTCATTTCATTAAAAAAAAAAAAAAAAAAAACTAGCTTTCAATTAAGGTATATAGATTAGAATAAAAAGAATGAGAACAATGGAATCACTAAGGGAACCTGATGACTTATATATCTTAACAAGATTATACGTAAGTTTAAGGGGTCATAATAGTCAAATACATCTTTTTGTAATTGGCTATTTTATGGTTCTGGTAAGTTTTAAGAGGAGATTTTTATTTTTGGAGTTTTGTGGGGTTTTATGCTTTAACTTGAAGTTATGGTTTATATTTTGTTGTGACAAAATTGATGTAAGGATTGGTGTCAGACCCGACCTCATGACAATTGGGCAAATGAGATCACTATATGAAAGAAAGGATATCTATATAATTTTTTGTTTCAAACTAGGTTCTTTTCAAATTCAATAAAACTCCAAATAAATTAATCACTATATTGACAGTAGAGCATTTTTATTTATTTTAAAAAAATAAGGCTAACAGTATTAATGCAACTTTTAAAGGTTCAAGGATATTTGAAACGAGTATAACATTTTGTGTTAATATACTAACAGTAAAGGTGTTCTTAATACTTTTTGAAAGTTCAAGGGTATTTTGAAACAAAATACTAATGTTTTCTATCCAAAACTAATAGTAAGAGTATTTTTTAACCATTTTTTTAATGTTTAAAGGTATTTTTGAAACTTTTAAAAATTTAAGATATTTTTGACACAAAATACAAAATTTAAATGTATTTTGTATAATTTAGTCTAAATTAAATCTAATCATTCTAATTTAAGGAATTAGGAGTTTATTTGTCAGAGGCAGTTGTTATTTTGAATACATACTCATAATGATATTTTAAGTGATTTTTTAAACAAAGTTTAACCTCAATAATTTAATGTAGCTTACAGCAAAGGTTTTCCAGCCTCATGTGCTACATTTAATTATATTCTCTCTACCAATTTCACATAGTTTCTTATTTTAAGAAAATGAAAAATACACTATTAGGAGACCCCCAAAAAAAAAAAAAAATCTTAATTATTCTTTTATCTTAAGAGGAGTTATACTAGTAAGATTACTGACAATGAAAAAGCTTAACTATAATTTTAGTTAATAAATTTAGTTTTGGTTTATGTATCCTTTTCCCCTCTAATTTATTACCTAAAAAATTCAGACCTAGCTAAGGATATTTCATTTCTTATTACATATTTTTAAAATTCAAATCGATTATATGAAATGAGAAAAGAAACTTGGCGCTCAATTTGTGTATAACTTAGTGAATAATACATTAATTACTATTAAAAAATTAATGATTCAATCACCCATCTTCACGATTATTGAACCTAAAAAAAAAAAAAAAACGTTAATTGTGTAGAATTGAATCAAAATTCATTTGCCATGATACCATATTAAATTCCCATCGATCTTAGGTGAAAATATACTTCTTATTAACGTTTTCTTTACTTGATTAAAGTTACAAGAGAAAAATCCAACTAATTATGAGTTGTAGAATATATTATTATTAATATATATAACACAGAAAACATTGTAACGACTCAAGTAAATGACGTAAAAACTCTCCCTTAAGAAATGTGAAATTGGTCTCAATAGTCAAGATCTTAAATGTCACTTAAAATGCCGTTAATTTCATCTCGAAAATCGATGACATATCATAAATGTCTGCTTTATTTATTTATATTTATATACAAAATTTCAACTAACCCATTTGTTTATATTTCATAATTGACATATTTAAACACCATCATTATCAAGGGTGAAGAAAATTGAAGATTTCTATTTTTGAATGTGAGAAATGAAGTGGTCCTTTCCCTATGATGCCTGTGATCAAAAAGTAAACTTTGAGAGAGAAGACATATATATATCTATATATTCTTTATTATTATCATTATTATTGTTGTTATTTTAAAAAATAATTTATTTATTGAGAGGTGTTCCAAATAAAGTAAGGCCCATTTTCGTGTGGAGGGAAACATGTACACGTGAGACTTGCATTTACTTCAGCACCTTTCCTTCTTATTTCTTTTTATTTTATTTTATTTTATTACTTTCCTTTATTTAATAATTTTTTATATGTGGCCCTCCCAATTATTTTTTTTTATTTTTTAATTACTCGTCAGACTTATCTTTTACTCTTCTATTTCGATACATTACTCATGCTACATTTTCGTGAATTCAACATTGACATAAAAAGTTAAAATCAAGAAATATTAGAAAAACAATTAGTAAAATATTGTCAATGTAAACATAATAATAAACATGTTAAACGGTATCTAAAAATAAGAAATTTAGTAAATATAGACTTGTATTTCATATTTTTAAATATGCATTAAGTTTTAAATTTAGAAATCAAATTTCAATTTTAAAAAATTACTTAAAATTTATTTGATAATATATTTATAAATCACAAAATTCATTCTAGTTACCCACAAAATATTAGGTTGAATATGAACTATTATTAATTGAGTTATGAAATTGTTTTATGTTAAAAATTTTGTATAATTATTATTTTGTAATATCGCATAAATTATAATAATATTATATAATCTTTATTTTAATTTTCCAAAAAATAATTTAGTTTATAACTTGAAATACCATATTTGTTAGTGCTTTATCTTTTTCTAATATAATTTTGCATTCTAAATTTTAAATTTTGAATATATGAAAAACATAAGAATGTTGTATTCAGATTTATTTTATTTTATTTTTTTAACCACATAATCTGTAGATAATTTTTGAAAACATAACCTAGATTGTCAAACCCATACGTATGGAACTCCATGAATCGGAATGTGAAAACATATAATAGAATCTTAATTCCCTATCAAACGTTCTCTTATTTATCAAATTGTTTTTATGGTTATTTTAAAATATAGCAGAATGAGTCAAATTATTTATAAATATAGAAAAATTTCACTGTTCATTGTCGATAGATCGTGATAGACTACAGTAGACTTCTAACACTCAAGGGATAAAAATATATTCTGGTCATTGCAGTTTCTCACTGATACACAATAATTTTTTTATATATTTATAAATAGTTTGATATTTTTTCTATTTATAATAATTTTTTTTTGTTTTTTTTATAATTTCTCCATAAACATCGTCTTTTATTGATGTTTTCATTGACTTTTTTTATTTTTGTTAAAATTAATTGAGACTTTGACATTTTACACTATTTTCTTAGTGAATAAATCAAATTATATTTATAACTCTGAGGATTGTACAATTAATATTTAATTAGTATACTCACACTTGGTCAATTTCAACTTTTAGTCAATTTATTCCAACTAATCTCACTAGTTTAGTCTTTATTCATCATTTTAGTTACTCGACTTTTAAAACATCAAAGTACTGGTTGATTTTTTTTTTTTTTTTTCTTCTTTTTCTTTTAATGACTTTTATTTCGTAGTTTTTTTTTTCATCTAGTGTTGCATGTAGATGATAGAAATTTGAATCTCAAACTTCAAAATAATTAATACATGTAAATTATGCTCACTTAGTTCGTCTCATTAATGAAGTGTAAATTTAGACATGCATGACTTGTAATAATCAAATAGATAATAAATATATTTAGTATATTAGTGATTTGAAGTATAGCCTTTAAACTTTTAGGTTTGAGTTTAATAATTTCATGAATTTCAAATTTGTGTTTTATTAGGTTATTATCATATTCGGCATTTTCATAAAATAATTTAACATATGTATTAGATATATGTTAGACTTTAAATTTTGTTCTAATAGTTTTGTGAGTTTTATCAAAATTTTAAGCTTCGTTTAATAGTCATTTGATTTTTTGTTTTTGATTTTTTAACAGTCATCTTCATCTTTCATAAAAAAAAAACATCTGAATTCATTTTCAAAACTTACTTTTCTAAGTTTTCAAAAATTGTCTTAGATTTAAAATAAAAAAAAAACATAGTTGAAAAATAGAGTTATTAAAAATCACATGGTTATCAAAAACATCTTTGAGGTTTATAAATTTATTAGTTATTAGATAGGAAATTAAAATTTTAAGAATTTATGAAACATTTTTTAAAGTTTAATTAAGCCTCGTAGAGGCAAATCTAAAAATTTTGGAAAGAGAGTGTAATGGCCATTTTTCAAAATAACCCTGTTTTTATGACAATTTTATACAATTTCCCATCAAACAAGAAAACAATAGTTTGGCCCAAAAGGCCCAAAAGCCTAAATGCTTGTATGGTCAACATCCTAATCTTCTCTAGCTAGATAAATGACCATATTTAATAATAAAAAATAATAAACCTATTTTTCTGTTTTGAAAAATGGCTAAATTCTAATTTTAAATAGAATCTAAAAAAATAATGAACTAATATAAAAAACTCCATAATCTTAAATCAAATCATAACAAGATATGACTAAATCAATCTAAATTCTAAAACCTATACAATTAGAAAACTATATCTCGTGGTTTAGAATTAGACAAACCTACAAAATCATCTAAATTTCTTAACAAAAAGGAAAAAATTGAAAATAAAAGGACAAATAGCATCAAGAACATTTATTTTATTTGAATTTCAGTTTCAAATAAAATAAAATTTAAATAAGAAATTTTTATATGAATGACTAAAATTTAGTTTAGTTAATGTCAAATTATCCAAATTCTAAAAAGAACGAAAACTAACATTAAATAGTCTATTCATAATCGCATGTCTCGCACATTGAAAATTGATGAGACCCTAAAAGTAATCTCACGTTCGAAAAAGTTATAAAATATCAAAATTTTAATAATGAATGAGAATTTGTACTTTTATAAAAATCGCAATATACTCGAAATTGTTATTAATTAGCTCATAATCACAAATAACCTCAGAGAAAATCTTAACGTGTTTTATGACCTAAGCAAAAGTTAGTTTTGATTGTTTTCAAAATTCGGTTCATTTAACATCAACAAAACAAAATTTGGGTTATCCGTAAAAAAAAGGTTGAAACAGGATCTGTCCAGAATCGGGAAAGTGCCTAGATCTTCCTGTTTCATCTTTGAACTTCAAGCAGCGCCTCGATGAAGCTAAAAAGTGAAACAATGGCAAATTCAGAAGCAACTTGTTCAATACAAATCCAAGAAGACAATATTGGCATTGCCCATTTCTACTCTCCAAGCAATTTGGCTACTTAAAAACCCTAAATCCCAAAGAGGGTCTGTGTGTTCGTGGCTCAAAATTAATCAGAAAGTTATCCTTCTAGGTATTCTTTCCTTTAATCTCATTTCTTGAATCTTATGCCAATTTGGGTTTCCTTCTTTCTTTCTTTCACGTGCTTTTGGGTTTTTCTTCGAATTTTGAATCTCCTTCCATTGTTTCTCCCCTCTTTTATTTTATCGTCTTCTCTGCTTCACTCCATCTTTCCCCGTTTGATTTCGTTTCTTAAATTGGTTTTTATGATTTGGTTTGTTTATCGACTTGGTTCTTAGTTCTTTTATAAGCTTTGTGTTCAGAGTTGCTGATTATTGAGTTTGCCATTTTTCTTTAGTTTATATGGTAATGGGGACTCTTATTTTCTTCGTTCTTGTTGTGTTTCCTTTTCCCCTTTCATTCTGTTTTGTTAATTTTCTTTTGGGTATGTGCATATAATTATAGCCGTCTGCTGGACTTTGGTCTATATTTCATAAACTGCAACATTATGCGAATCCGTATTGACAAAGGGAATGAATAAACGTAGCTGAACTTTAATTCTTAGTCATGGATATTTTAGATTCTATGAGCTGTGGTAGGTTGAAATTGAAGTCATATTCGACCGGTTGGTTATTGTAATTTTGATTTCGATGGAGTATGAATTATTTAGTATATTGATCAAACATTATTATATGTAATACTTGAATCATTTGAAGTATTATTTTCAAGAATGAAAATTTAAGGGGAAACAATGAGTGATATGGAACACATTGTGCATTCGTTTTTTAGTGAAACAAGTCCATTTGCCTGTTAAGGACTTATGAGAAAAAACCTTATACCTGCTAATAACTGTAAGGAGATTTGGGTTGTGCTGCACATTGACATCATCAAAATTTTCACATTGATAACCATTTGATTTTTGAAAATTAGGTTATAAACTCTACTTCTACCCATAAATTCTATGTTTTGCTATCCACTTTCTGCTCAAAAGTAGTTTCCAAATACTTGTTCCTTTAGAAAATAGCTAGGAGTTTTAAGAAATGTGAAAACCATCATTGAAAAATCGAGAGGAAACATTCAAAAACAAAAAACAAAAATTGAAATCATTATCAAACAGGGACAAGTTTACACTTTAATTTTATTGTAAGAAGGTTTTTTAATTTTCAATCACGAGTTCGTCTTTGAATCTCCCAACTCACATCTATGTTGTTCCCGTTATAAACAAGTATGATTCTCATTTATAGAATGAAATGAGGTTCAAGAAAAACAAGTTTCCTTAGCAGTAGGTTAAGAGAACCAAGTAGCCAAAGGTAGTGCCTTCCACTTCTTCCAATTTTTTGGCCTATCATTAGCCTCTTCAGACTTCCGTATTTTTGTAAATGCTCTTCTAAGGTCCACTATTTTAGTAAAAACTTAACTCTTATAGCTAACATTTTCCTCATGTATCTCATTCATTAGATTTCTTATCCCATTTAAGGAAAGAAATCCATACAGCTTAGAATATTCAAAGGATTTCTATTTAACTTCTCTTGTTATTATATGTAATGCAATAAAACAAGTTATAACAAATTGATAATGGAATGTTGTGAGCGACTACTACTTTCAAAGTGGCTGAATGAATATAAATGTTGGATGAGATAGTTGAATTATTTATTTATTGAGAAAGATCGCTTTGGCATGGTCACACTCACCTGTTTTCTTGTTATTTATTTGTCCCTCCTTTCTGTTTAAATTTTGTTCGTCCAATGAAAACTTTTGGAATTGTTACCAATGTAATGCTTTCAATTGCTGTTTTTTTTTTTATTATTTATTTTATTATTTTATTTTAAAAAAATTTTGTTCTGTTAATTCCTCAGGCTGCACCACCATGAGTATCAGTTCAATCAGTGTTTGCACAAGGAATGCTGTCCCTCTGAACGTCCGCGTTTGCACACATATGGGCAGCAATATCTGCACAGTGCTGTCCCGAAGAACATCAACTTCGTGCTGTTCCTATGGCATTTCAAGACCAAAATATGCTGATCAATCCGTCACCACAATATCGTCTTGTTCACCAAATACTAGCCACAGATTTCAGGGAGGCTGTCTTAGTTCTTGCTTCTCCAGAAGGTCAATTGACTTCCAAGCTTTAACGGTTAAAAATTTGATCACCGATGGAGGATCACGTGGAAGAGAACTTGAAATTTCACTGGCATGTAAAGGTATGAATGTGAAGCTCTCAATCCCCAATGATGGGATGTTTAGCAAAATCAAGTATAGCATGCGATGGCCAGAAAGATGGGCATCTGCTGGCTTAGTTTTTGGGTGGGTGGTTTGTTATTCAACTTCTGAACCAGTCCATGCTGAAGCAGCTTATGAGAAAGAGGACAATGAAGAAAACTCTGATTCATCTCATGTCAAATTATCTCATGGAAAGAAGGTTTACACAGACTATTCTGTTATCGGTGAGCTTCGAAGTCTTCCATTTCCTTGTTTTGCGTTATATGATCAATTGGTAATTGCTTGTAATCTTGTTAGCAAAGTACCATGGATTAAAGGAAAAGATGTGGAATGTAAGCAACCTGTTTGTTCTGGACAGGAATTCCCGGAGATGGAAGATGTTTGTTCCGCTCAGTCGCTCATGGTGCTTGTTTGCGATCCGGGAAACCAGCTCCAAGTGAGAGCCTTCAGAGAGATTTGGCAGATGATTTGCGATCCAAAGTACGTTGTATTAGTTTGTTTTTAAGTGAATACCATGGTTACATTTACACACACCCTACTGTAGCCATCTAGATTCCATCTCTCAGACCGATTTCTTTGCAAAATTATAGATGGATGCCCCTTACTTAAAAACGATGAATCACACATCTTTCAGGTTGCAGATGAGTTCATCAAGAGACGTGAGGAAACAGAATGGTGAAAATCTCTCTCTCTCTCTCTCTCTCTCTCTCTCACACACACACACACACACACACACACAAAGAGTTTTCTCCATCACTCTACTTTTGTAGGATCATAAACATGAACACTTCCTGAGATTGGGTTGTCCTGCTTGTGTTGTCAACAGGTTTGTTGAAGGCGATTTTGAAACGTACGTGTCAAATATGCGAAAACCACATGTGTGGGGAGGCGAGCCAGAGTTATTCATGGCTTCGCATGTTCTTCGGTAAGCTTTCTATCAGTCTGTGTGTGTTGTGTAGTGCATATATGAGTGAATTGGTTTATGATGAAGGCTGTGATTGCTGCTCCGCAGTGCACCTATCATAGTGTACATGTACCATAAGGATTCTGGTGGGTTGATTTCCATAGCTGAATATGGCGATGAATATGGCAAAGAAAATCCAATCAGAGTTCTGTACCATGGTTTTGGCCATTACGATGCTTTGCAAATTCCTGCAAATCAAGGGGTAGGTAGGTCAAAACTCTAGTGTTCTAACTGAATCATTCTGATTTGAATTACATTCTCTTTCATTCTATAAAATAAATCTCCTCACTCCAATGTGAATCCAGCATAGAGACTTCTCTTCATATTGAATGAATCTCTCTCAAATTTCTAAAAATTTAAGACCGCATGGATAATTATTTGGTTTTTTTGTTTTTACTTCCACCTATGAGTTCTTAACTTTTTAAAGCCAAGTCTTGGAAAACTTTTAAAAAAAAATCATTTCGAAGAATTTTTTTTTTTGTTCATTTTTTTTCTCTCTTCATTTGGTGAAGAATCCATATAATTTCGCGACTTTAGGGAAGCTATGAGGAAACAATTACAATTTTTAAAAACTAAAAACTATAGTTAAAATATAGGATAATTGTTCTAAATGGCAAAATCGTTGTAAATATTTTTAAATATAACGAAATGTCATAGATAATGATAGATAATAGTATTCTATTGTTAATAGACACTGACATTTTGCTATATTTATAAATAAGTTAGCTCAATTTGTTATATTTGAAAACAATTTTAAAATTTATTTTAATAAATATGTTTTTCTTTTTTAATTATGGTTCTTTTTCATTCAGAATGATAGTCTTAATTGATACACTAGTTAGCCAAATGTAATGGTTGGTGGATTAAATTAGCAACCTATTATTATATTCAATATTAATTAAATTTGTCCATTCAAATTTATTGGATTAGTAAGACATAGTATTATTTCAATGGCTGTTTTTAAAAAAAAAAAAAAAATAATATAAAAAAAAAAAAAAATTTTTTTTTTAAATTAATTTGTTTTTTTTTTTAAAAAAAAAAACAAATTAATTTAAAAAAAAAATTTTTTTTTTTTTTTATAAAACTAAAAACATAATAGTTAGATCATTACTAAAATCTTTAGGAAGTTCATGTGAACCTCGACGTCAAGTATGTTTAAGATGCTTCACTATGGGTTGACTCATTTATATATTTTTGGACCAGATTTTGATCCATCATATAGCCCTCTCTCCTATAAACTAGGGGTGATCATGATTGTTTATTATATATATAAAAGAATGATCATAAATTGGGTTGAGTTAATTTTTCAAGACTCCATGCAATTGTTCCAGTTATAAAATTTTTAATAAAAGTTGTTTGGATTAAAAATTTTATAACTGGAACAATTGCATGGAGTCTTGAAAAATTAACTCAACCCAATTTATGATCATTCTTTTATATATATAATAAACAATCATGATCACCCCTAGTTTTGAGGAGAGAGGGCTATATGATGGATCAAAATCTGGTCCAAAAATATATAAATGAGTCAACCCATAGTGAAGCATCTTAAACATACTTGACGTCGAGGTTCACATGAACTTCCTAAAGATTTTAGTAATGATCTAACTATTATGTTTTTAGTTTTATAAAAAAAAAAAAAAATTTTTACTATCTATTATTGATGTACCGCAATAGACTTCGTAATAAAAGTCTATTTGTAGATAGTTTGATATTTTTTTCATTTATAATAATTTTCCTTATTTCAAAGGTTTGATTAAATTTTAAAAGAAAACACATACAATGATTAATAACTGGATTTGCTTTTTCTTTTTCTTTCCAATTTTTTTTTTTTTTTATAAAACTAAAAACATAATAGTTAGATCATTACTAAAATCTTTAGGAAGTTCATGTGAACCTCGACGTCAAGTATGTTTAAGATGCTTCACTATGGGTTGACTCATTTATATATTTTTGGACCAGATTTTGATCCATCATATAGCCCTCTCTCCTCAAAACTAGGGGTGATCATGATTGTTTATTATATATATAAAAGAATGATCATAAATTGGGTTGAGTTAATTTTTCAAGACTCCATTCAATTGTTCCAGTTATAAAATTTTTAATCCAAACAACTTTTATTAAATAATGGACCAAAGTCTACCTAATCAGAATTATATAAGTTGAATTGGTTAAGGTTATTAAAGTCATTTATTTAAATTTTTATTTTAACAAAAAAGTAAAATATTAATATGTGAAACATCTCTTTATTTATTTTCAATTAATAAATTAAGATTTGTAGGTCCATTCTAATATATATTCTAAAATGATGCACTCAATAGACTTAATTTTTTTTTTAAGAGTATTTGGAAAAACAAACAAATAAAATTAAAATAAATTGTATTGTAGGCAAACAAATATTTTAAAAAATTATTAATAAGTCGGGATTGTTTTGGTTCAACTCACACTAGTTTTAGGCAAATTTAAGAATCAATCCAACTTAACCCATACATTATGGGTTGGATTGGGTTGTTTGGGTCATCGAACTTTTAAATGCCCCTACTCAAAACAATTTTAAAATAATTTTGAAATTTTTTTTTTTATAACATATGGACTCAAAAGTACCAATCCAATGCCCTCTTGGAAGTTGACCTAAAATTTGATGGAATGAGGGTAATGGCAGTTGAACTTAGGCCACGTGTACCAACCGTAATGAAAGTTGGTGTAATTGTAACAAGATTTCACTGACAGATCAATTCTATTAAATCATAAATGTAATTAGATTACTTTTGATTGCGTTCACTTAGAATTATGAATCCTTCATTGCTTGACCCTAACAGTAAAGATAAAGATAATAAATATGACAGATTCATATCTATAACAATAACAATAACTGTAAAGGTAGTGGGTCCTACTTACTTTTCAATTGGATTGAGCACCTTCTCTCCATTTTGAGGAGGGCTCACAGCTCATTACGATTACAAAACACAGGTAAATAACAACAAATGTAATCAATTGGAACCCACTTTTGAAATTACTAGATGAATTAAATTTAACATGGAATAAACGTCGCGATAGATGCAAGCAATGTTATAAGATGATTAGAGAGAGGTTGAAGGTAAGGGTAGTGAATAGCATAAAGCCCAAACAAAACAATATCTTAGGGCAGATAGACTTAACCCTAAACAACAGCACATAGACTTTTGTCCACTTCAAAAATATATAAAAAAAAAAAAAAAAAGAAATAGAAAAGTAGAGAATAGGTAGAGGTAATTACCAAAAAAAAGTATGAGACAGAGACANCACTTCAAAAAAAAAAAAAAAAAAAAAAAAAAAGAAATAGAAAAGTAGAGAATAGGTAGAGGTAATTACCAAAAAAAAGTATGAGACAGAGACAAAAACATAGACATAGGAGTATAGTGAGAGTACAAAATTTTGGCAGAGAAGACATTTTGAAGACAGCTTACACAACACCCTTTCTTTTATCTAATTCTACCTACTCACCACCCCCTCAATTTCCCTATCACTCTATTTCACTTTCTTTTTTTCTTTATTATTTTTATTTTTGTTTTTATTCTTTTTCTTTCCCTCTACTTTTAATATGAAAAATTTGTGGTTTGTATTTTGGTTCTTACACTTTTTAAAAAGTGCGTAATAAGTTTCTACATTTTTTTTATTATTTTTTGTGTTTGTTTCAACTTTCAACTTTTTAAAAACAGTCGAATAAATATTCGAACAGTTACATAATTACAAGTTCAAGGATTTATTAAACTCTTTTGAAGTTCAATGGCCAACTAAATACAAGTCATAGTTACAAATTAAACCACAAAATTGAAGAACTACACTTGTGTGTGTGTGTGGGTGTTTTGATTTTAGAATGTTCAATATTAAAAAGTGGGGCCAAATTATAAGAAAGTGATATATAGGGAAACTAAATAGACACCTTTTGAAAGTTTTAGGAATAGGAACTAAACATATATACAAATCTCAAAAGTTAGGTGCTATAATATGTAATTTGGCAAAATAGAAAATATCCACCATGGGCCCCTCTCCCCAGTTTAGCCTACTCTATGCCTACGTCTTCACCCATAAGCCCCCTAGAAAGAAATTTCGTTACAAATTTAGTCTATCAATTTTTAAAGTTGGTATTTATTTAGTTCTTTCAATTTTAAATTTTGTATTTTGTTGGACATTAAATTCAAAATTTAGAAATTTATTTGATGTTTTTTAAAATTTAGAGACTAAATGGATAAAAGAAAAATTCAAAATTGAAGGACTAACGTGTAATATTATGAAAAATGTAAATGGGCCCACCACCTGCCCTACTTTAGTCTAATTTATGCTTACGTCTTCAGCTATGGGCCCTTTGCAACTGGTCCTCCCAACAAGTCGGCCCACTTCCCGGCCCACCACCTCACTCCACTTGTCCCCTCCCCTCGGGCCCATTACCCTCTACTTCTTTTTCTTTTATTTTATTATTACATATTGCCTAACGAAAATTTTTGTATGATTAATCTGTGAGGTAATTTCTTTTTAAATAAAATCTATGCGGTAAATTAATAATGGATCTGTAAGGTGAGATAATATAATTTCCTAAATTTAGGAAAAATTTGTAATTAAACTTTTAAATATTGCAAATTGCATAAATTTTCTATTAAAATAATAAATTCGTTGCAAACATGTGAAAATGAAATTTAAATATTCAAAGTTTTGGTTGAAGTTATTAAATTTTTATTTTATAAGAGTGAACTTCAAACTTTAAACTTTGATAAATGTTGCAAGTTTTAATAGGATTGTGTTTCATTTAGAAAAATGTGAAAAAAAATCATGTTCTTATAGTAAAATACCAAATGTTCCATACAAAATTAATGGATCTTTCAAGAAAAAACAACCCTAAAACTAGATTTTGCTCCTCTCAAACTTATGAGTTTTGAAAAAGTTGTTTAATCATCATTGCGCATTAAAGAGGCATGATTTTTTGGAAAAGAATTGTTATTATTAAAATTGATGAGGAATTTTAGATTTGTTTATTTTTAAAAAAACTACTCACATTCTTACAAAAATTAGCAATAACGAAAATTGAAATGTGAATAGTTTTCAAATATTTATGGAAGTTTGTAGATTTTTGTTTTTTTCTCTTTTTAATTTAGTGAAAAAACAAAGTTCAGTAAGACAAATGGAAATTTTCAGAACATTAAGAGTGAAATAAAGAAAAAAAAAAAGACTAAAATATACATTTAACCAACATCACACAAGTTAAAACAAGATAGAAATATACTAAAATAAAGAAAAAGATTTTGAAAAAAAAGTGAAAATCGGACAAGGCATACATTAAAATGAATGAATTTTAATTTTTTTTTTTAGAAAATTGGATGAAAAAAAAAAAAAAGAAAAAAAATCAAAATCAATCAAAATCATGGAAAAAATGGAGTGGGCCCACAGGATTGAAAATGACAGTTATGCCCCTTGGGGTGGGGGGGTCCCTAAGCAATTGGGAGACGAATGGGCTAATGGGCCTCAAAACGACGACATTTCATTATTATTTAAACCAAAGTCTTTGTGCTTTGTTTGGCTGCTGCTTCCCCATCCTCACAAATACATACCTAACCAAATTCAACTAATTTTTATTTTAAAGTTATTAACTTTAAATTATTTAGGATTATATTTCAAATCGGTTACATTTAAGCTTGTCATCATCCAAATTTCATTAGTTCTGCAGGTTGCAAAATGTTCAAACAATACAAAGGGTATTATTGTAACTTTTATATTGTAGAGTTGTATTTTAAAATTTTTAAAATTGTTGCGATAAAACTTGATCGTTAATAAGTTGTAACGGATGGGACATGACATTCAATTGTATTGTCATGTTATACTCCAATTCCTAGCAAAATTAAAAGTGGATTGAATATAATATGGTTTATTAATTGAAATAATTTTTTTAACTTCCCCAAGGGACTAGGGAGTTATAGCTTAAATTGAAATTCTAAGAACTCATAGTATTATTCTATGAGACTTGTAAATTCCTTTCAAAAGTGATTATAGAAGATACGATTCACGAATAATAATCTAATTATTATTAATTGTAATTCAATGATAGTACAAATTAATGTGTTAACGATGTACAATTATTGTTAAAGTGAGCTTAGTTCAACAATAGTTGACATGCACTTCTTCTATTAACCTCGATTATTCAATGTCCCATGCATATATGCTATTGTTGTGCTAAAAAATGATGTAAATAGATAATTTTCTTTGTGCTGTCGTGGAGAGTTCATATTTTCAATCATAATATGCATTTCCATTATAAAGATTTTGATTTTTAATCAAATTGTTGTTATATACTCATATTGATGACTTTGATTTAACAACGACAAAAAGCAATGAAATACATATGATTTTTTTATTCCCCCTCTTTTTGAGAAAATGAATTTTTTTTTTTTTTCTTTTTTGAAAGTTTTGGAAAGACTTTGTTGAATGTATTCTCACTTGGCCATTGATTATCATAAAATAATTGATATGAACAAAATGAAAACAATCTAACTTCATTTCAAGCAACTTTTTCAATCATTAATAATTAAAGAGATATTTGATAAAGACGTAAGTTTGAAATTTGATACTTAAAACCACATTAGAATATAGTTAGAAAACAAACAACTTTAAGCTTGAAAAAGTGGAAAAATGAAAGGTATGATATTTAATATAAATTAAAAACTTTTGTGTATATTAAATTGGATGAAGAAGTAAGTAGAGGAGAAGAATCTATGTTGAACAAAATTAAATTAGAGACTCTGATTATTAATAAGATGGAGAAAAATTGGAAAGAGTAAAGTATGTTTTTGAATATTAAGTAATATAAGCTATTGTTATTATTTACATTATTTGTTGTAAAAGGAAATGAGAGTATGATTGGCCGATATAATATTCATTATTAATTAGTCCATTACACTTAATATCAGTTCTCATGAGTTTGTTGAATCATGAATCTCTTTATGCTATTTATCGTGGACTTTCCCTCACCAGCAAAGGGATCAACACTTCTGCTATCTTCACTGATATACCTAAAACTTAAAAAACCCCATATTTTGAATAATATTCAAAACAATTAAAACATTTCAAGTAAGACAATATGAGTAATTTACAAGATTCTCACCTCCCAAAAACTGGAATAGAAACAACAAAAATGAAGCCTCAATAACCTATTTGAGAGAGATCAAAGAGGGTTTTTTTTCTTTTTTTCCAGAAAAAAATGTAAAGCTATAAAAGCATACTAGGATTAGGAGTTTTGATGAAAGAGGGGTTTTTAAGGGAATTGGGTAAAGCATTTATTTATGCAAAGGAAAATTGATTGATTGATTGATTGATTGAAAAGTAATTATATATATAGAAAAGGAAGCATTAAATTGGAAAAAATAATATGGTTGAGAAAATTGAAAGAAGAGATGAAAAGAAATTGAAATTTGGTTGGTTATAACTTATATATATATATATATATATATTATGGCTTCATATTATTAATTGGTGAAATTGATTGGAGTGTTTTTTTGTGGGAGCCACTTGAAATCATGTCTCCAGCTCATTTGATAGTGCTCTCTCATCCCACACTATCTCACATCTCTTTCAAATTTTCCATCAATATATATATTTATCATAATTTCTTTTTTTAAGAAATAATTGGTTAAATTATAATTCCTAAAAAAAAAAAAAAGGGTTAAATTATGAATTTTTGGGATGGTTTGCATTTCTCAGTTTTGTTTAAGAAGTGTATTGTTTGGACTATGTTTCAATTAGATTTTTTTTTTGTTTCAACCCGTATAATATTTGATTTTTTAGTCGACGATATATATCTTAATTAGTTAAGTTATATTTAAGTTTTGTCGTTTGGATTTACAAATTGCCTTAAATGATACTATATTGACATTTTCTTTTACTTGACAATAAGCTAATGTCTTTTCTATTTGGCTAACTATGTTAGTTGATTATACTATGGAGTAAAAAGAAAAAGAAGAAGAATAAAATATATGACTTTTGGGTAGATAACAAATATTTTAGAAACAAATCAATTAAACTTTATAAATCAAAATAATCCAATTGAAACTATGTCTAAAATATAAAAGATTAAATTGCAACTTCAAAAATACGAGAACACTTAAAAGTTTCTAAATTGTAATAGGTTAAAGTTCAATAACTAAATTGTTATACATATGAAATTATAAGGACTAAATTGCTACAAGCGAAGTTTATTAACTAAAGAGTTATTTGAGCCCAACTTGAAATTGGTGGGATGGGTTATTACAGTCTATAGGGCTCCAAATACAATAACAGTGTTGTCAACTATTTATAACCTACAATTAACTATCAAAATATTTTATTTAAAATTTTCCTTTTGTTGTCGTGTTTACTATTTTCTAGGCAAATGCAACCTATTATAATTCACATATTATAATAATAAGTAATGAACAATCCAAACACGTTGAATTTGTTCATCAACGACCAAAAAGTGTTTGTTTTAACCCTAAGTGTGTACATATATATTATTCTAAATTACAAACATGAAATCCGCTGGAATCTCATAATCAATCTTACACGACTGCATAACTTCTTGTATGTTTTGGTTTGTTAATTGTACCTTTATATTAACCAATTTTTCAAACTAATCTTTTACACTTAATCCAATCTAAATCCATATTCAGATGAAATCCAATGTAAGTAGAAATATACAGGGGAGAAATTTCAGGTAATTTATTAATATAACGTAACTAAATTTATGAAATTGAATGTAAGTAGAAATATACAGGGGAGAAATTTCAGGTAATTTATTAATATAACGTAACTAAATTTATGAAATTGAGTAGTAAAAGATTATCAATTATGCGTTTAGTTTTCATTTGGTCTTTAAATTTCAAAATATTCCACTTTTAATCTTTAAGTTTTGAGTTTGAGTTCAATTTAGCCCCTAGGTTTCAAATGTTGTAATTTTATTCTTGAGGCTTGAGTTTTGTTTCAATTTGATTCCTAGGTTTCATATTTATACTTTTAATCTTGATTTTTCACTAAATACATATTTTTTTTTGGAAAAATATCATTTTGATATTTAGGAATCTAGTACTACGGTGGTACCAACTCTTTTCGTTCATTATTTGACACGTTATTGAATGATTTGTTAATTTATTATTTACTTATTTTGTGGACCCCACATGATTTTTAAATGCTACTCTTGTGAGAAGCAATGAATGGAGGGGTAATATGAAATTTTTTTTATATTATCGTAGTACCAGAAATTTTTTTGTTTAGTTTCTATTAATTTGATCTCCAAGGTTTAATTTGTATTTAGTCTATAGGCTTCAAAATGCTTTTAGTTCTTTAAATTTTGAGTTTGATTTTAATTTAGTCTATATATTTCAAAATGTTATAATTGGTAAAAAAAAAAAAAAAAATTAATGGTATAAGATGATTTAAGTTAAAACAAAAAAATAAGGGAAAAAATGATGTGTATGATTAAGGGAAAAAAAATATAAAAAAGAAAAGAAAAGAAAAGAAAAGAAAGAGGAAACAAAAGCACAAGAATGGTCAGGTGGGTGGTTGGCAATCCAGCGCTGTAAAATCAAATCCAATCTCAAAATTTGCTTTAATCAAAATCAATACTCTCCATTTTGATTTGACTTCTTCATTCTTTTGGGCCTAATTTTTTTTTTTTTAACTATAACAACTCTATATTCACAATTTTAATTGTATTTTATGTTTTTAAGTTTGTTGAGTTTAGCAAACATGTGTTCGATAAACAATCAAATTGTGTTTTGAAATTTGTTATCGAACCTTTTAACTGGAATAGTGCAAATTCTAAAGACTTATGTTTGTAATGCATTCAGTGGTAGACAACGATCTAGACACGACAGACAATGATAGATGATAGTAGTTTATTAGTGTCTATTAGTGGTAAACAATAACATTTTGCTATGTTTGTAAATATTTTGGCACATTTTGTTATATTTGAAAACAATTTTTTTTTATTAAAATATGTATTATGTAGTTTATTATAAATTATATAATACTACAAAATAATAATTGTACAAAAAGATTTAGTGGACAACTTATAGTTTATATAAATACAGTATCCGATAGATTTAAAACAATTGTTTAAATTAGAATCTAATTATTTAATTTATTACCAAACACATATATAAAAACATAAAATACAACCCTATTTTCACTAAATCCATTGTTTAATTTATGTTTTTAGATTGGGTTTTCAAATGGAGCCTTATTTTTCTAATATGTGATGTCTAATAACAAAATTATAAGCCTTATTTTTCTAATATGTGATATCTAATAACAAAATTATATTTTGGGTTTCTTTTTTTAAAAAAATTACAGAGAGATTTGATAATCATTAGATGAATGGTGATAACAAGCTAAAACAACTCGACAAGAATAGGAAAGAGTGTTTTTTGATAAACTTTACCTTGCTATATTATCTTTATTCATTGCTTGCTATAAAATAGACGTTTAAGAATTATGTAGATGTTTAATGATGTGTCAGATGCTAAATGAAAGGAGTAGATACAATCATAACACTATAAATTTTCTCGATAGCTACTATAATTAGTTAATCTCCATCAACTTGTGGTCATTAGTATATTATCCAAAACGTTATTTTGGAAAGCGATAGGTTTAGAAGTTGATATTATTTTGAAAAAAAATTCTCTATTTATATGTATAAAAATATCAACTTTTAATATATCACATTCAAAGAAAATAGATTGCAATCTTAACGGTACCTAAGATTTTAAATACGAAGAATACCGTTGAATAGAAAAACTAGTCATTGTTTAGCTACAAATTAAAACTACATAAAAAAATTAACTGTTAATTTCACCATTTAAATTAGTTACAAGGTTTTAATAATAATAATTAAAAGAAAAGTTTATGTGGGCCAAATTATATGTTGTTTTATTGTAGGCAAGTAAAATTTAATTAATTTAATAATTAAAGACACATCAACTCTGTTGTATTATCATCACGAAACAATTATTTTCTAGCATAAAAGTATGATTTTGCAGAAATATAAAGTTAGATTAAATCATTAAATCATGAAGTACAAATAAAAACATGGTTAAGTTTTATTTTGTCCAAATAATAATAATAAAAAAAACTCTTCTATTAATAGACTTATAAACTACGATGACCAAATTTAAAATTTATTTATTGAGTTATGCTTGGATTAAGATTGATGCCATTATTAGAATGTTAAAAACATCTAAGATAGAAAAATTTGTTAATTCTATTCAAATATATTTTTTTTAATCTTCACATTTCAAAAAGCTTACCAGCTAATTAATATTATGGGGAAGACAAAAGAGAGATTGAAAAGGAAGAACATGACATATGTTTTTTTAAAAAAAGTATTTTCAATTGATATTGGATCTGTGAACATGAACATACTTCAACAATAATTAATACGTTTTTTTTCTTGTTTTTAAGTCAAAAGTTTAAATATCTACTTCCCATACTTATTGTACTTAAAAAAACGTCTTATTAAATTTAATTTGGTGAAAAAATGCAAATAATTGTAGCTAAAACAAACATGTAGCTCACAAGTTATTGTTGGAATTTTTTTTTTTCCAAATTACAACAAAATTTTAGGCATTTGATGGTAAATTTCGATCCATAGACCTAAACGGTGCAAATACCGATATATAGCTTTATACTATCACTAATTTTTAAAACTATTTTATTTATTCTCTAAGTAAAATGTTGAAGGATAGATTTTTGGGCTAAATATACTATATCTTACCTAATTTAGTCTTTAAAATTTTTAAATTTATCTTTAATAATCTCTTTTATGATTATTTATCAAAACTATAAGGAATGTTTAGGAGGTTTTATTAAATCATAAGGATTAATTTTTAATTTTTAATTAAATTCTTATGAATTAAATACTAACTTTATCTCAACGGAATCAAATTTGTAATTTAAGTATTAATGGGATATCAACAAACTTTAGGAGATTTTGGTTGGTATTTGTATAAGAAAGTGATGTATTTTGACCCATTAATTATAATTCAACCTTGAAAAGAAAATGCTGAGCTGGAGATAGTAAGATCCAATTAAAGGAGAGTGTTACTAATAAAGGGCAAACTTGATTAATTAGGGGACAAAAAGGTTAGATAATGACTAATTTTGCTAAAAACCAAATGTCTGACATTTTCTTCTTTGTGGGGCTCACATGTCAGAACTCAACTCTTTCCCCTGTCACACACGTGTCCATGGTCCACACACGTGCCTTCTTCCAATGAACATTCTACACGTGTCATTTGGATAATTTAATACTCTCCCACAAGTTGTCTATTTCATTTTCCATAGCTGGTTTGCCTCACTTCAAATTGCTTTCATTTTTTTTTTTTTTCTTCTCCTCCTCCTCCTCTTGAGATCTAATATTTCATTTTTTTTTTTCTGATTTATGAAATGAAAATGATATATTATAAACTCGATTAATTAAGAAATGGTATGTTGAATTGTAAAGCTGAAATAGTGCAATAAAGTAGGTATGGTTGAGAAGAATATATTATGGAGCGCATTTGTTGCAAGGAGTAATGAGTACCGCTACTTATATACATAGTATCATTTCAATGCCACTATTACAAGAACTTAAATTAGATGTATGGGATCACAATTTGACAAAACAAAAATCTTGTAGCCTTGAAACATTAGAAAATCGCATGCGACGCTATGACATGTTATACAAGACTTACTTTAGGATGTTTATTTTTTAATCTTTTACAAATTTTGTGTATGTTATTTTGTAGGGGTTGGGTTGGGAGAGTTTTTTTGGCCAACAAAAAAAAAATCGGGTTGGTCGGGTTGGCTACCCAAAAGACCCAAACAAGGTCTAACCCAACCCAACCTAACCTTTAAAATTTGGGTTGAATTGGGTAGGTTGTTGGGTTATTATACTTTTTTATTAATTTAAAATACTCACATTTATTTATTACAACACATGTCTAATAACTAAAATTTCACAAAAATCAGATAAATACCAAATATCCATGATATCTATTACAAACTTTAAATAAAAACAAACATTGCAACAATTCTAAAAGAAAAATGTTAGAAATTCAACCTAATACTAAAACCCATAATAGAAAAAAATTTAACTTAGTCCAACTCGAGAACAAAACTAATCCAACCCAACACTTACGGCTTGGTTTGGGGTAGTGAGGTTGTTTGGGTTATTGGATCGAACACTCTTATTATTTTGTGTGCGTGATACTAAGCTTTATGTGGTACTTAGAAATCAAAGTAGTCATTGTTTGGATTCTTGAAGGGTAATTTGTAAAGTGAGTGTGAGTGTCATTTATAATCTCCCATTAAAGTTTGAATTTGTGTAGGTTAATAAAACTTGACGTATTCCTAAGTTTAGGGTGAACTAGTATCACCAATGTCGTTTTTTCTTCCTCTATCTTTTCATTATTTGTTGTGGTGATAAATTTACTAGCTTGACTATTTTGTCGCCCCTAGAAAGGCAGAATGATAATTTTATATATTGTTTGCGGTATATTGAGCATTAATATCATTATTGTGTTGTGTAACATGCTGTTATTTTCTCTCAATATGTTACTTCTTGCATTGAAGTATATTTCTTTGCAACTTTGATTAAATAATCTTGGAAACCACATTTGGCCATGTAAATACCTTTGATAGTACCTAAGTGCCATATACATAAGGGGATAATGATTTTCTTAATCAATAAACTCCTTAAATAGAATAAGCACCACAAAAGATCAAAAGCTCAAACATATTGAATTTGGAAATTTCTCTCTCTTCAAATTCAATAAGCACAGTAATTAAAAAGAATGAAGTAAATATTGGAGACTGAAATATATATATTTCAGCTTATTCACTTTCCAATTCACAAAATTTAATTAAAACAGCGAAACAAACCTAAAAGTTATACCGAGTCTTTATGTTCATTTTTTATTTTGTATTTTTAAATTCAATAAGTGTGAAGTAGAAGATCAAATCATCGATCTATGAAACGTAATTAGTATTTTTGATGTTGAAATTAAATTAACGATAAATTTAAATTTGTATAATAATAATTGAACTCAAGTCTAAAATAATAATAATAATAATAATAATAATAATAATAATAATTATTATTATTATTATTATTATTATTATTATTGTGGATGAGTAGGGTGCTAAGCCACACATAACCTAATTACCTTAAGTTAGTATCGATGAAACAAACGATAAGAATTATATTGTAATGTAGCTTCTTATTTCATTTTCACCTTTTAGTTCTAGAGAAGTTTCATAGAGTAGTAGAAGATGGAGCTCTTCAATAGCCCATTGAAATTCTTGTCAAAGTTTTCTAAATACTACAGATAAAGTGAAGTGATCAAAGGATTATCACGACTTACCCTTTGGAGCATGTATTGGTCGACCCCATATGAGTTAAGGAAGACATAGACGACCAACCCCATCACTTCCCCTCGACCTCCCTCATGGGGTTGGCCATTTTAGTCGCCCAACCTCTATGAGCGTAGGCCACTTTCACCTTGATCAACTTTTATGGGGTTAGTCACTTCGACCTTGGCCACCTTCTACAATGATAACCACATCATCATGTTATTTAAATTAAACAATTAAAACATAGGTACAAATTATTATCTAAGGGGTCAATCATTCAATACTCCACCTTTTTAATTGTTGAACTATATATATATATATATATATCTACTACATATGTTAAATTAGGTCATTTGATCAGTAAACTTAGTCTTATGCTAACTCCATATAACAATAGATTGAGACATTAATTGATAATGATTAGTTTTTGTCCACACATCTTTAAAAAGTTGAAAGAAGAACACAATTAACATCCCCGACTATTATTTTCTCCTCCCATCATCTTATTCTCTCCTTATTAGTCAAAATTCAATTATATTAATTTAATTTGCATTAAATGACCTAAATAGTTGAAAATAATAAATCAACTTAGGTGTCACACCACTACAACATCATTATAGATTTATCAACCAACTACCATAGTTGAAATTTCAATGTATTCTTTGTATTCTCAAATTTTCTTAATCAAATCAACATAATTAATTATATATAAATAAAAATCGACCAAATCCTAGTAGTAGATCATAATACGATGAGCATCAACATCTAATCATAATATCTAAAACATTCTCTTTCTATCACGCATCAATGTAAAATCAAAAGTTTCAATGGTCATTTCATTACAAATTCATCTCATCAAAACTCGAAAAGAATGAATAAGATTAGCATCCTCCCCTACACCAAAACAAATGACATAAATAAAAATTATATTTCCTCTTCTTTGATGGAAATGAAAAAAAATGTAATCCAAAAATAAGTGGCTAAAAATTGAGAAAAGAAAATTGAAGATTAAGTAGAAAAGAGAAATGAATGAAATAAATGAAATAATGAAAAAGAAAAAAGGGGGACAAAAATTTCTGCTGGTGGTCCATCCGAAAGTCTACATCTATCAGAGAGGAACCGTAGAGAGTAAAAAACCGTAGAGAAACCATTTTTCATTTTCTCTCATTTCCTTTCTTCTATTTCTTTCTGATCTTTATAAACAATACTCGGTTTTTGCGTATAATTATGCAGTCCAAGTTGAACGGTACCACCAAGCAACGTTGCTTTCGCTATACTTCAAATGGGCTCGAGAAGTAATCTCTTGGGAAGATAGACTGATTTAAGACGAAGAAGAAAGTATAGATTGGTCGCCATTGAAGCACCACCTTTAATTTCCCTTTTTCTTCTCATCAATACACCTTACCTTTAAACGAAAACACTCTTTTCCTTCAAACCCAGTTGCTATTTCTCTTTGATTCACCTCCATTTCCCCTTTGATTGATCGATTGGGTTTGCAATCCCACATTTGAGGCGTTGGGTTTTACTGGGAATTCCGTGAAAGGGGAATTTGAATAGGATTTTCTTTTGGGAATTTGGGGTGGGTTGTTGCTAAATTTGGAAGTGATTTGGTGAATTGTGAAGTTGTTGTTGCTGTAAATGGAGATTAAAGTAGGGACTGTAGTTGGATCCAGTCCAATCGGGCGTCAATCGGATGATACTGGACTTGAGTCGCTTCAATTCTGCGAAGAAATTCAGGGGTTGATGACGATTCCTGCGGAAAATGCTAGCTCCTTCACGGCACTTCTGGAACTTCCGGCGACGCAGGCTTTGGAGCTACTCCACTCGCCGGATTCCGGCGGTGGCGCCACGGCGGCAGTTGTGAATGATGATTCCGTTCAACACTGTATCAAAGACGTTCCGAAACCCTACTTCAGTGCCTTCAATTGCAATTTGACCTTCCCGACGAACTCGGCTCTAATTGAACGCGCTGCCAAGCTCTCGGTCTTGGCCGAAGAGCATTCGCCGGAGACGACTAGTTCAGTGCCGTTGAATTCGAGTGTCAATTTGGAGAAGGTGAAGAACGAGCCCACCACTGAAACCGATTCGAACCCTAATCCCTTGCAGACTTTAATCTCCGATCCGACGGTGGAGAACACGAACCAGAGATCGGCGAAGAGGAAGGAGCGCGAGAAGAAGGTAATCAATAATCAATCATTGCGAAAGAAAAGAAAAACGAAGAAGAAATCTAGGGTTTGGGTTTCTATGGTACTTCAGCAATTTCCTTGTCTGAATTTTCAATTAATTACAATCTTCAATCAATTTAGGGAAAAGGGTCAACAAAGAAGAGCAAGAACGAAAGCAACGAGGATGCCGAAAAGCTTCCTTATGTTCATGTCCGAGCTCGCCGTGGTCAAGCGACAGACAGCCATAGCCTAGCAGAACGAGTAATCTTGTTAATTAATCTGTATTTAAGGGTTAATTTTCCATTAATTGTGCAAAATTAACACTTAATTTTGATAATTTGCATTTTGGTTTCTAAAGGCGAGGAGAGAGAAAATCAATGCTCGGATGAAGCTACTTCAAGAACTGGTCCCTGGCTGCAATAAGGTTAGTCTTCGTAGTTATGCAGTCTTTATCATAATTAAATTCTATTGATTGAGATCTGTGGAGTTTTATTATGATTTCTGTCTAATTGTCTGCCAAAAAGTGGAATTATGGTTTTTGGATTATGAGCTTTAATAACGGTTTTTGTCATTGTCACCTTTTCTGCAATAAAGTGGTTGCTTTTGAGCCAAGGGAAGTGCACTGTGGGTCTTTTTCTTTATCTTCATTCCAGATTTTTTTTCTCTTTCATGCCTTCTTTTTGCAACTAACAGGAACCCAAATTTTAAAATTAAAAAAAAAAAAAAAACAATTATTATGCGGGTTTATCCTTTTTCTTGGACCTGGATCCTTGGGGTGAAAAACTTGTACAAAAGTTGCCCGATAACTTTGAGAAATGGGAAGATAAAGTTTAGATGTTTCTTGTTTATTTTGGTTCGAAGAGCTCAAATTATTAGAAATTGGTAGTCAACTTTATCCTCCATTCCACTCATCAGTGCTTGATATTTTCTTTTACATCCCTAGAGATTGCTTGAAACCTCAGCAATTTTGAAATTGATTGGCTGGAAAATTTAGTTCCGAAGGAATGCTAGCTGGAGTTGCCTTGAAGCAGTTGGGGGACATCTATAGTGGGCATGTCGAATCAGAAGGGTCCCATATGCTTGTTGGATTGTTGATTCTCGTTTGAGGGTCCATAGTACTCTCCATCTGTTTTGAGTTAGGCATCCATCATCAATTGGGTGACGAATATAGGATGACAGAAGAGCAACTTCTATCAGAGTATATGCATATATACCAAACTTCCCTTCACCTAACTTCTCAGGGATGTGATAAACGTGAGAGTCTTTAGAAAAAGGCCCATCTCTTTAGCGGCTTTTAAAGATTGATGTGAGAATAGCCAATACAGAGCAAGTGAAGTTTTGTTTTTATTCTCAACGAATTGCGAGATGTTTTGTAATAAAGGGATTGAGACTGACCTTGCCTCGATGCTTAATTTTCATGTGATCAAACCACAATCAATGTCTTCTGAAGATTCAGAAGTAGAAAGAGGAAGATTATTGGTTGACTTGATAATTAATGTCATCGGATTAGATGTTGTGTATATATATCTAATCTAATTTTAAAATTAAACTTCAAGGCACACTTACAGCATTCAGAAGATTAATTTTGCTGGACTCCTGATAATCATGCACACTTGATAGATTGTAGTATAAGGTCGGGGGTGAGTGGTTCTGACTATAAAATTTGGATTTTTTTTTTCTTTTAAATTATAAATATTTCTACAGGAATCTGCTCCTGTGTATCTTTTCCATGAATGATTGAGATTGTATGTTTAGATTTAATTCATAATAATGTTTGAACGTCACAACTGTCTGTTTTTATTGCTTTTGGTAAAGTGCATTTGTTAATTTTATTCAGTTCATGTTGGGCCCTTTCATTTTTGTGGATATTATCGTGCCAAGAAATTTCACTTTATTAAGTGCTGAAACAGCTCAAGTTAGTCTGGCTAAAGCATGGCTGTCAAATCAAATTATTGGACGCCTATGATAATAGACAGTAATGCTTTTTATGATTGTGCCTATCATAAAATGTCAACATATCCAAACAGTATCTTTATACAATAAAAGAAAAGGAAATTGAATCTCCCGTGTTCTAAATTAAGATTTAAATGAATTGGTAAAGGCACAATACTTCTTTTACTCAACCAGTGAATTAACTAATGCCATCAAGCAGTTGGCTGTTGACTATTAGTCTATTTCTGTCAAATGCAAAGCACTCTGCAAGTTATACACTGATTTCTTCCTCCCTCTCCGTGTAGATCTCAGGCACAGCCCTAGTGTTGGATGAAATCATCAACCATGTACAATCACTGCAGCGTCAAGTGGAGGTCAGAATCTAACTACTTCAATAAAATTTAGATCGAGACAAAATGGCTTTAAGCTTCTGTGAATTTGGTTGGGTAGAAAATAGAAATGAGAAATGTGATAGGAACTTTTTCCTGGATAAATGAACTACTCATTCTGGAATTGTACGTATAAGCCATAACTCGGTAGAAACAAATGTTAGAACAATTTTTATGTGAGCATGCATTTGAAGGTCAAGCTGAAATTCTACAGGCTGATCTAGAAGTTCCACGAAAACTGTGATTGGAAGGGAATTGAAGGATATTTACTGAAAATGGTAGAGATTACGTGGATGATGTTGATAAAGCTAGTTCCAATATATCTTTTTTCTGCTCCTTTTCTTTTTCCAAAAAAAAAGACTATTATACTCATTTTATAACCAACTCCAATGATTATAGTTTTGTCCCGAGTCAGTGGTTGTTCATAGAGATCTTTGCCTATCCCGTTGTTATGATTCTTGAATGTCTTAGTGTTACACCACGTTTAACCCTGTGACATATAAGACACATGGCTTTTGTTTCCGAAAAGTGTTTGCACGACTTTTTAGTAGCAATGACAGTTTTGAAAAATGTACTGAGCTGTATTGTGGAATCAAAATCCCTATGTTTCATCAGATTTTTATTTTAGGTTTCTTGCATCAATTGGTAAATCTAAAATCTCCATGGCAGTAACTTTAAATTTCAAAGAGGTTGGCTTCAGTCAGCATAGGATTTTTCTCATCTGCTTGTAGGTTTAATTCATATTTTGTTTTGTGATATCAGTATAATTTTTTTATTTCCCCCTATGTACATTTGAAGATGAAAACTCAATGAAGAGCATGGTAAAATCTATCATATTAAGCATGGTAGTTATTGAACTGCATGCTTGAAGGTTGAACCATCAATTTTTTTGATATGAACCAACTCTGTTGAGCTTGCTGTGTTTCAGTTCTTGTCAATGAGGCTTGCAGCAGTTAACCCCAGAGTTGATTTCAACATTGATAGCATATTGGCTGCAGAAGTAAGTATCAGTACTTCTTTTCTTTGTCAGCTTGTCTGTGGGTGTGTCTATATGATGGAGAAAAAGATTGAGGTTGGGGGGAAATTTACATTTTGTCCAACAAGTCTCTGTGAACTAGCAACTTAAATTTAATGTCTGTCATGTTGTTGTTGACTGAAATTTCAGAACGAACCCGTACTTGAAAGCTCATTTCCGACGATGGTAACGCCATTGTTGTGGCCAGAAATCCCAGTAAGTGGAACAAGACAACAATATCAACCCCAATGGCATTTTGATGGTTCAGTTAACCAGCAAGCTTGGGCGAGGGATGAACATAATCATCATAATTTCAGCACTCCTGAAAACTCTCTTTTAAGTTATGATTCTTCAGCAAATTCAGGTAAGAAACTCTTAGAAAATAGCAACACTATTATGTTGTTGAATTGAGCCTAAATATGAGAATGGAAACTAAGTTGATATATATCACTATCATGAAACAGCATCTCTGCACTCAAATCAATTGAAGATGGAGCTGTGAAGGGCAAACATTATAATTGTTTTACTTGTAGCCAACTAGTGTATATATCCATATATATAATAATAGTAATAGCAGTTAGCAGAGAAGTAGAGAATCTGTCTCAGCATTCAACGGTTCTTCTTCAAGGGTTCTCTCTAATTATCAGAGTCAAGAGCCGAGCGTCGACTTGGTTGGAAACCGGATTGCTATCAACAACAACCAGAGAGGAACGTGATTTGGTATCTCCAATTCTTAATATCTAAATTTTTATGTGTATACTAATTTGGAGGCTATTTTCAAGCTAATACTGAGATTGCCAGATTAAAATTGTATTGATTGTGATTGCAATTGTTAAAGTGATTGCTACTTGACCCATGTCCTTACTCCACTTAATTTGTGCAAACTTTGTTCTTCCAGTGTCTTTTCAATCTCTCTTTATAGCCATTTTTTCATTTTCTTTTGAGATGTTCAAATGCAAAAACACAAAGTTACTTTAACAATTGTGATAATCATGATTGAACTAGAGTTTTGAAATGATAATTGTTGTATTATCTACTAAATTACTAAATTATATTTGAATGAACTAATGGGGTAGCTTGATAATGATGAGTATTTGTGTGACATAAAATATTGAATATGGTTTTGAATGCCTATGTTAGAATTGAATTAATTAACACATCATCAGTTTATCAACTTATATATTATGGGGTTAAATTATAAAAATTCCTCAAAATTTTACTCTTTGTTTAAAAATTAACCTTAATATTACCATTAACATTTTATAAATGTTTCAAAATTACTCGTAGAGTGAAAATATGCTATAATTTTGAATGTAAATTAGAACTTGAAAGTTAGAATGAGTGTCTCCATGTTTAGGTTAGTAGTTTTGAAATATTTATGAAAGGATAATATAATTTTGTAACTTTTGAAAAAATATGGATATCTTTAAACAAACGACAAAGGTTAAGGGTACTTTTGTAACTTAAGCTATAATAATACAAGAATAAAATTCAAGTTTGTAAATTAACATAAAATTTGTTGCCTTTTGTTCTCCAGTCATGAACATAATATTAAATTTTTGTTGACATATCGATATTTTCATTAATATTTCCAAGCTCACATGGTTCGATATCGACATAAGTGGTGAATCGATATTTCCATAATATCGTAGAAAAATTCACAAGATATAAAAAGTAAACAACAAAATGTCATTAATGTAAATATAATATAAATGATAGATATGTTACCTTGTTTAAAAATTATAAGATGTTTATTTAATAATTTAAATTTAAAATTTAAATATTTTGTTTTTATAATTTTCTCAGAAATATGTATTGAAATCGAAAATTTTAAATTAAAAAAAAAAAAAAACCAAACAAAATAACATCCTTTTGTAAAGTTAGAGTGTGAGAGCAAGAAATTATATAATAATTAATTGTTATTCGTATTTCTTCCTTATCCACACAAGGCTAGTTTTATTAAAAAAATCAATTATTGATAAATTTCTAACAATATGGGTTTCTTCCATACACCAAACCAAAAGGAGAAGAGATGAAGATGCCAAACTCCATTCAACTCTTCTTCTTCTTCTTCTTCCTTCTCATCCTCCCTTCACACTGCGCCATTCCCTCCATTCGACTTCCCCGCCGATCAACCTCCTTCTCCGTCACCGACTTCGGAGCCATCGGCGACGGCCTCCACTACGACACCGCCGCCATCCAGTCCGCCATCAACAGCTGCCCCTCGCCTTCTCGCTGCTACGTCACGTTCCCACCAGGCACCTACCTGACCGCAACGATCTGGCTTCGATCTGGCGTCGTGCTGGACATCCAGCCCGGTGCCACCGTGCTCGCCGGGACGAAGATGGAGGACTATCCGGCGGATTCGTCGAGGTGGTACGCGGTGGTGGCGGAGAAGGCGAGTGACGTCGGGATCAGCGGCGGAGGCGCGGTGGACGGACAGGGGCTGAAATTTGTGGAGAAGTTTGATAAGAGGAAGAACGTGATGGTGAGTTGGAACAAAACTGGGGCGTGCTATGGCGATGAGTGCAGGCCGGATCTGATTGGATTCATCGGCTCCAACAATGTTAGGGTTTCCAATGTTAGCTTCAATCAGCCTGCTCATTGGTGGTGCGTTTCTCTCTCTCTATTATTTATTTATTTTTGTGATTATTTGTGGGAAATTGACCCCTCAAGTTTATATTTGGAAAAATTAGTTTTTTTTTCTTTTTTAAAATTTTTTTAAGGAGAAATTGACAATTATAGCCCCTACCAAGTTTTGGTTTGAAAATATGGACAATTTTAGTTTTTGTTTTTTAAAATTAAGCATATAAACATTACTTTTACGTTCAAATTTCTTCCTTTGTTATCTAATTTTTACCAATAGTTTAAAAAATTAAGCCAAATTTTAAAAAGCTATTTTTTCTAATGAAACTATTTTTTTAAATTTTTTATTCTTTAAATAGTTACCCAACGGAGCCTTAAAGAAAATGTACCTTTTAAACTATATATTTCACGAATATCAATTTTGAAAAATAATTTCAGTTTTAGCATGACTCAAAATCTTATAGATTTTTTATTCCAAATTTACCTTAAAACGTATTGATTTTTATATTTTAACAATATAATTGGATTTAATTTTTACTATTTTAGTATTTTGACCACAATTGTAGATATATTTTTTTCCTTAACCATCTCTTTGTCTTGTAATTTCTATATAAATTTTAATATCGTTACAATATCTACGTTCAAGAAACAAATATCTGTAGCTGAGATAATGAAATTTTGGAGTTGTGAAGGAAATGTAAAAATTGAGTTATCATAGAGGTTTTGTAATTTGTGCGGTTTTGTGTTTCATTTAATTCAAATGTTTAAATCGTATGCTTTCTATTCTGATTTCGTGTTCAATAGTCCTTGGAACTTAACGAATATGTGATTTATGATTTTTGTTTGATACCTCTATTTGATAACTCAGTGATTTTATGTTCAATGTCTTGTTTGCTTTTTTTTTTTTCCTCTCTCTCTCTCTTTCTGATTTTGTGTTCAATACCTTGTGCTACATTGTTAATGGATATGAGTTATCAAATTAAGAAACAATTTCATTGATGGTCTAAAATTATAGAATAGAAAAAAAGGGAGGCACCTTTCCAATTTGAAAGGAGTATGGAAAGGAGTGTGCAAAAGCTATAGATAGTGATGGAGTAGGGTGAACATTTCATAATCAAAAAGCCTAATAATTAGAAAAATTCATGTCAAGTTTTAAAAACAGAATGAAGTAGTACAGAAATCGTGAAGAAACGAGCATAGATTTCTAACACAAACTAAAAAATCTTTAGAAGTTAAAATTTTGTTGTGTTCTTACCGGTGTTTAGCGCATAGATTCTAAACCATAAAACTAAAAACGAATTCATCGTCAAATGTGCTTCAAAATGTGAAATTTATGCAGCTTGCATCTTGTTCGATGTGACAACACAGTCATTGAAGATGTTTCGATTTATGGAGATTTCGATACACCCAACAACGATGGGATTGATATTGAGGACTCCAATAATACGTTCATTACAAGGTGCAGAATTGACACTGGGGATGATGCAATCTGCCCCAAGACATCTAATGGCCCTGTCTTCAACTTAACCGCCACTAACTGCTGGATACGAACTAAATCTTCTGCCATTAAGCTGGGCAGCGCCAGTTGGTTTAATTTCACCCGAATGCTTTTCGACAATATCACCATCGTCGATTCTCATCGAGGTCTCGGGTTCCAGCTGCGCGATGGAGGTGAGTTGTTCTTGCTTTCCTTCTTAGTTCTGATACAGAAACTTGAGGTTTTTGGGAGCCCATTTTAGATAACAGCTTTCTCCTTCTTAGAACAAGATATCAAATCTCCAGAAGTAATTGGTACAACTTTAGAAACTCTAATATTTTTGTAATGGGGGAATATCTAATATTTTTGTAATGGGGGAATAACTATGCTGTTTTTGGGGAGTAACTTCAAAATAGTTAAAATCACTTTTGTCAGGTTAAAAATCACTAGAAACATGTTTTTAATCTTTCAATCCAACTTACATCTTTCTGTTTATCTCTCCCTTTTGTCATTCCCTCCCCCCTTTGTTTATGTTATATCTATTTCTTTGGTTCATCATATACCCTATATGAGATTTCTATGTTATACTCTTTGTATATTTCATTTATCAATAAAATTGTTTCTTATAAAAGAAAAAAAGAGAGAGAGAGTTTGATTATATGTAAGTTGTGTTTAAAAGTGTTTTTAAATGATTAAAGCCATGTTCGAAGTGATTTTGAAAATGATAAAAGTGATTTTTCCTAAACATGTTCTTAGACTTGTTGAAACCATACCATGAGTGCAACATTTTTCCCAAACATGTTCTTAGCTTACCATTTGTTTCTAAAATTTAATGTGTCAATTCAACCGAAAACTGGAGAAATTCAGCTTTCAGAAACATACTTTAAATTATCTCTTCAATATTCTCTTTTGCAGGAAGTGCAAATGATATTACATTCTCAAACATGAACATCACGACAAGATACTATGACCCGTCATGGTGGGGAAGAGCCGAGCCGATTTACGTTACTACTTGTCCAAGAGATGGAGGATCGAAGGAGGGTTCGATCTCAAACATACGCTTCATAAACATCACGGCAACGTCAGAAAATGGGGTTTTCTTATCGGGATCGAAATCCGGGGTGCTGAGTAATCTTAGATTCACCAACGTGAAGCTGAGTTACAAAAGATGGACAAAATATGGTGGTGGTTTAGTAGACTACAGACCAGGATGCCAAGGGTTTGTTAAACATGGGATGGCAGGGATGATAATGGAACACATTGAAGGATTGAATTTAGAAAATGTTGATATGAATTGGTCTAATAATGATGGATCATTACAATGGAACAATCCTTTGGATTTCAGACCTTCAACTGTGAATAACATCTCCTTTTTTAACTTTCATTCTGGCTATTTCAGTGAATGAGGGTTTGTGGATTATTTGAATTCTAACCTTTTTTTTTTTTTTTGGGTGTAAAATGTAAATCGAATAGAATAATTGTACTCTGCACACACTTTAGAACTTGCTACATAATGGTCTGTTTTTAGATTTGATTATTTGGCAATAAAAGTTGTATTTTTCATTTATTGCAAATGGTTTATTCACTTATTCCTAGACCAGAATAGAACAAAATTTTAATGAATGATGGAAAGTTTGAGAAATTTGGTTAGGTGGTTAAGCACCTTGGAGAACTACATCCCAAAAGTCAATTATTGAGATGAGAGAACTAAGCTACTTAAGTATCACATTGGTCATCAGAACGTGGGATATGTATCCCATATTACCTTGGTTCCTAACAAAATCGTTTGAATTAGTAAATAAGACTTTCGTTGTTTCTACATTGGTTTGTAAATAGATTATTTTTAATAATACTAAGAGAATTTAGTTACATCTTGGCAAATAGGTTAAATGACATTTTACCCTTTTATTTTTATTTTTTCATGATTTAGTCTATCTTCTTCAAATGTGTAATAGTATAGTTCTTGTAATCTAAAATTTTTTCATGATTTAGTCTATCTTCTTTCAAATGTGTAATAGTATAGTTCTTGTAATCTAAAATTTGTAATGATTTTCGTTGATGATGTCACAAATATTGTTAATATTTAGAGTTTTTTGTATTTATAAATCAATGAGTTAACGAGAAACCAAATATATTTATAAATTAACATGAATTAAATTATTAGAAGTTATGAACTAAATTATTACCGATTTATACTAATTTGGAAGTATAAAGTAAATCATCAGAAGAAAATCAAGATTAAATTGTTAATGCTATGATAAAATTGACTTCCACCAAACATTGACTTAGGATGAGGCTCGAGTTGGCCTTTGGGTAGGTTGGCTAGTCTAACCATCAAAGGTGAATTTCATTTACACTTTGAAGAAAGGTTGAGTTCTTCATGTCTTTCTTCTTTATCAAAGCACTTTTGAGTTGATCTGTCTCACTTCAAAATTATTCTCAAAATTTTCCTTTGAAGGTGCCAACATGATATTGCTGAATTTTGGTTGATTAGCAGCATGTTTGAGAGTGATTTCGTAGAGGTTAAAATCACTTTTGAATTTTGTCATATTCAAAAGTACTTCGAAACACGGTTTTAATAATTCAAAATCAATTTTGATCGCATGAAAATCGCATTTAAAAGTATAGAATCAAACTGTTAATCGATTTTGAGTGAATAAAGACATGTTTCACAATAATTTTGAATATCTCAAGAGTGATTTTAACTATTTCAAAATCATCCCCTAATATGCACTAGGTCAAGTAGGTAATTAGAGACAATGAAAGACAATGAATTCATAATAAAGCAAAGGATGGGTGAGGAGTGTGTTTGCAACAAGACTTGGCCCAAATTATAAAAGAATGAAATTTGCTTTTTGTTTTTTTCCCAAAAAAAACCTACTATTATTTTAAAAAAGTTGCAAGAAAATTTCATAAATGTTATAAAATTATTTTTAAGTATGAATACTTTTGGGTAATTTCATAAATGTTATAAAATTATTTTTAAGTATGAATACTTTGGATTGTCTAATGAAAATATGGACATAGAAGGGTGTACTGATAAAGTGGTGTATTGATAACTTTATATAGAAATTTAGATCATTATACCGTTCTAGATCAATGCTACACCATTTCGGATCTTAATTTTCATTCGACATTTTAAAGGATTTCTACTCAAACGGCAATTTATAATGAGATATCTTTGGTCCGACGACAAAGTTCAACAATATTTTCCATAACTCAACCTAAAACTTAATGCTAAATGTCAATGTGGGGTCAACCCCTATGAGCCTTACCAAACATCTCATTATTTATAAGCTGGGTACAATGAATCCACAAGTCATAAAGAATATATACAATACATTTGTGGTTATTGTAGTAGATGATGATATGAAGTGTTAGATTGCAACCTAAATGCAAGAGTCAAAACCATTTTCTTAGATTTCAAATGCAAAAATATCTTTGCTTCTCCTATTCTTCTTTTTCAATGCAAAACTTTCTGGAATATTAGGCAGGGGAAATAAAGAAAGACAGCAAACTGAAACATGTACATTCATAATGTAAAAACACAAATAACTTCATCATGGAAAACCATTGTCATGACATTTCTGCAGTCATTCAGTAGGGGACAGCTAAAACGTTTGTACAAAATCAAACAATCGATCAAGCAGATTTTTCATCAAAGTTGAGAATTACTTCCTTTTGGATTTTTTGGAGGACTTTCGGCTCTCTAGCTTCTTCTGGGCAGCCTCAAATTCTTCCTCAGTTGGTTCCGAGGCATTCCCTCCCCCATATTTAGATATCAAAGATGAGAACATGGAATCAAATTGTTCTTTCCTCTCATTCCGTCTCTGAGATATTACTGCATAGAGATCTGTTTCCGACTCTTTATTAGATCTGTATAAAAATCCAGGCACTAGGTAAGCTTTGATACAATGCGAGAGTTGGCTGATATAAAACTTAGGATATCATCAAGTAATAAATATGAAGAGAAAACTCACTTCACCCTCTTCTTCAAAGGACTGGTTGGTGGCTTCGTTTCAGATATTTTCCTTGCCCATTTCTCGTAGGACTTTGTTGACTTTAGTTCTCCTAACGAAAAGGAAGAAAAGACAAGATTAGTACCATCACATCTAAGATAACTGCCAAGAAATGTATCCAAATTATCAACAGAAAATCCATGAGAAGGTAAATTGCTTCTGAGCACTGAATGAAGTAGCAACCTTAGCGCAGAATAAGTATAAGAAAAGATTAGGTAACATAACCAAACCTTAGAACACGATCAAACATTCAGTTCAGTATAAAACTTAATACTGAATTCGAATACAAGTGCAATTGGACTAGTTCCATCAGTACTACAAGAATCAGAGCAAGGTAATTCCTTTCCAAGATAGAGCTACCAATACAAAAGCAAGATGGATGCTCACCAGCAGTAATTGCCTCATCTAAAATGTCCTTGAACCGGTGTGAATCAAGCTTGGGATCTGAACAAAGCATTGAGCAGAATAGCCTGTGGAAGATTTTTTTTTTTTTTTTAATAAAAAAAAAGCAATTTGGCATGTGTAGTTAAAAACAGGACAGTTGGGACATTCTCCTCACCGGTTCATATTACCCTTGAATTTCTTGTACAAATCAATCAAATCTTTCTTCTCTGACTCAGAGCCTCTGTAATTTGCTTCAAATTCTTCTATGTCAGCTTCAGTCACCTACAATTAACCATATATCATTATAGACAAACTAGTTTGAATGAGATTATGAAAGTATTGATATTTCTAGATGGTGAAACCTTTTTGTACATGGTTCTGAAAAATTCATGAAGATTCTGAACAACTTCCCCTGCAAGGTCCTGATGTGAAAAGAACCCACAAAGACATATAAGATCACTTCCATAAATATAATTATTCCTTTTCACAATGTTGTCCAGGAAGAGGTAATTCCTTTTACACCAACTGTAATGAAGTTCAGTGTGTACTTACGGCATCATTAATACAGCCAGTTTGATCATAAACTGCACGCTTCTCCTCATCCCCAAGAATTGACATAACCTTTTGCAACTGCTGAAATTTCTCTTTTGCTTCCTAAGGGAGAAAAGTAATAGATAAATAAATATTGATAACTTCTGATAGAGAAAAGAAAATATACTTAATATAAATGAGATTAAAGTAAGCCAAACTGAACAAAAATTTGCAGATGTTAAGTAAGTATTCACCTCATCTCCAGGGTTTTTATCAGGGTGCAGGCGAAGTGCCAACTTATAGTATGCTTTCTTTATTTCTTGCTGAGAAGCTGTCCTCTCCACTCCAAGAACCTACAAGCGTTATCATAAATCAAAATTAGGAAGTGAAGGACAACAACTGGTAACTACACTGTAGTGTTGCAGCTAGTTTATAGTATATTCTTTAACCCCCTACATTCAGGATAATAAAATGGTTGTAACTCGTTATTAAAGTAGAAAGAACATGCGAAAGTTAAAGTTGAAAATCCCAGTGGTCTAAGAACAAGTATCAGTAACAAGAAAAAGTAAACATCTAAAATTGTGCAGGATATTTTCTTAATTCACAATCCAAAGAAACTATCAGCACATAATGCTGAAACAAAAGCTAGGATCCTCTCCAGTTTCATTGATCTGGGCAATTGAATTCTTCACTCACCAGAGAACTAATGATGTACTCTCTCTCTCTCTCTCTCTCTCTCTCTCTCTCTCTCTCTCTCTCTCTCTCTCTCATTTTCTAAGCCCTCAAAAGTAGTTCAACTTCTTATACAATGAACAGGTGATTAAAGTTGTTTTCCCCCCCTCCACGTCCTTCTCTAGATAGCCTCAACTTTCCTTTTCTTTTCAATTAAACGCCATCAAGTGATCCGATTAACTCTGGTCTAGTCTCAAAACTAACCAATTCCCACCAAATTCAAAGAAAAGTTAGGAATTTGAGCATGAACAGCCATTTTCTCCATATAAAATTAGGGATTGAACGCCAACAGCACGAGTAAGAGCTACACATCATACGACAAAACATCCATCACGATTATACGAAAACTCAAACCGTAAATAAACAAAGCTCAAACTCCCCGCTCCCTCCCTCCGCAAAAGAAAACGAAAAACCCCCAATATATTTAGGGCAAAAGAATCTCGAGTAAAATGGCCAATCGAGCGACAAATAAAGAGACAGCAAAAATTTCCAGAACAGCTATAACACACCCCGTACCTCGTAGAGGCTATTCTGATTGGTGGGAGATTGGGTGGGAGTCTCAGCTTGCTCTTCCTCCTCTTCTTCGATTGGAACCCTAGATTTCTTCTTCTTCGCCATAGAAAAATTCGAGTAAAAGCTCAAATGAAAATGAGAACGGCAGCGCAGAACCTAAGAAATACAGGATTGAATGAAGAAGACGATGATTGTTTAGTTGGATCGATGAATTGATTCTGAGTGAGCGAAAAACTCTTAATTTTGAGGGTTTTATTCTTTTCTTTTTCCCGCCATGACGGGCTTTGGGTTCGTTCCTTTCCCGCGCGATGATCTTCTACAACCGAGCGTAGCGTCAACAACACTCTATATTTGATCTAAACCCTTCATTTTCATTTAATCACACCCATTACTCGCTAGATAGTGTTACACGGTTCACACCCATTACTCGCTAGGTAGTTTTACACGGTTCGATGTAAGAAAGAGAATTTACAAAACAATTTTATTTTTTATTTTTTCGAGACAGAAATTGAAAAAGGAGAGAGAAATGAAGAAGAAGGGTATTTTTTTTTAATTGTTTTGTTAAAATATCATTTAATAATCTGTACTTTTCGTTGGTACAATCTTAGTCTGTCTATGTTTAAATATTCAAATTTAGTTTATATACTTTTAGTATATCTCGTTTTAGTTTGGAATTAATTTGTATGAGAATATATTATATAGTAATAATTATTTTTATACTAGAAACATAATGAAGTCATATTTCTAAAATTCATATAAGATGAAAGGCAATAGAGACTAAATGTTTTTTTATTTCAAGAAAAGTTAACAACAATAAATTAAAAGTAGGAACAAATTTCAAGCAAGTAAAGTAACTAAAGTTGAGCTAAGTATAGAAATCAAAATAATATTTTAACCTTCTTATTAGTTTTTTTTAGGTTGGCTAGTTTGTTGTAGTTTTTTTAAATTGTCATGTCGACATTTTGTCAATTCATTTTATTCCAGTATGATTTTGAAACTTACAAACAAAATTAACTTATTATCCAAATCTTATGAACTTAGTGTAATTTACCTTACTTTTCATCAATCTTAAAGTTAGTCTAACTTTAGTTTATAGTTAATTTTGTCTTTATTAGTCTTCATTAAATAACTTTTGATAATATATTCACATTGTATCTTCTCTAGAGAGAAAATTATTATTACTATTATTATTTTACAAAGTTCGATAAAAAAAAATTAACTTCAAATTAACAATAAAGACTGGTTTTAAGATATATTGGTAGTATAAAAACTTATATACTTAAATAGCATAGTTCCAAAGCCCTACTGAACCCAAATGACATTTAAACCTAATAATTAATACTTCACCAGTAAGATTTTTTATCCTATGAAGTGTATTACAAATGAACTAAAAACTCATTAACGGCAACTATTTCATGGAAAATTACACTTCTAAAACTATGGGTCTCTAAGTATGGATTTTGATATTAGTTCTACCAAGGCATAGGAATGTTGAAAGTAATTTCTTAGGTCAAGATATAATTAATTTAAAAGGATTGTAATAGTCTTATAGATAGTTGCACTACCAAACTTTAAAATTTAAGTACGTAACCCTTAAACATACATACTATAGTGTTGCAATGAAACCTTAGTACTTTCTAATAATTTATAAATCATGTTTGTAATGTTTGAGGTCCAAGATGGAAAGATAAAATTATCTAATAACAAAATTTTAAAGTTCCTAAAGAGCAGGAATATTAAGAATATACAGCAGCCATAAATTATGACAATATCATAATTATCATAAATATATGGATCTAATTATCATATATGTTTTCTGGCAACCCTTCATCCTGAATCCTATGAGAAGGTTTTCTAGCCTCATGAACTCCGCCTTAAAATTCTTGTTGTCGCTTGAAGCTAGTCGGGACAAGGTGGAACCCCGACATTCTCGGTTATCATGATTTGAAAAAAATCACACCTCCAGCTTGACTAACGATGGATATGAATCAACAGTCTCATGACAAAATATCTAAACAATGAATGTACTAACAAATAAAAGCATTTAGAGAATTTAACTAAACTATAGGGCTGGGACCGAATTGAAACTTAAAATTTTAGGAACAAAAGTAATTAACCTTTATATTTAACATCTATGAGCTGTTATGTAACATACCTACAAGAAAGTCTCTAGTTCCCATCAGCAGATATCCACGTTCTGTCCATCTTCTAGTGTCCATCTCCTCAAGGTAAAAGCCTTGATCTCAAGCTATCGAATGATTATTTCACCAGCAGAAGCAGATACCTCGACTTGTTTCGACCTCCAAGCCGACGAGAAATGCTAATGTTCTTAATATTGCAGCAGTTGCTCTGATGCTAAACTCAATAGATTCAGAAAAATCTGGAAGTTGGGACTCTCTGAGTCAAAAGATTTTCAGTTTTCAAATCTTCTCACAACACCACAATATTCCAGACTCTGAATTAAAGACTGATCTTGAACTGTTCTTCACATTCTTTGAATCACATGCTACTTCAGTTCATGTATCGAAACTTTTAGACTGCAGAATAGTAGCTGCTCAATGGTAGCCGAGGATAAGCGAACTCTTTACCATTTATAACTTCAAAGCTTACCAGTAATCTCCACAAGAGCATACTCCCCCAATTATATTATGAAACCGGTTTTTGTCCCTTAGGATTACTGTTCTTGCATGAAGCTTCGACACAAATTTGGCAAAACTATGACAATCGACGCAAATTCGAAGGTTTTTTATGACACGGATTGTTGCTCCGTCAGGAGTAGCAATCAGCCCAAATGCCAAAGCTAGCTTTTCACTATGGCCTAGAAGCACCTTCTCTTTCTGTTCCTCGTCCACATCATACAAAACACAACTCAAGTCTGGAACATGACCCTCTTCCTTGAATTTAATGGATAATTCCTTTACCTTCTTCACCACCTCCTCCCTTCTTGGATGAGTGTGATCACTCGCATGGAAAGTATGGACAATTTGATCAAGCTCTACCCAACTGCGACCTGGCTCCTTTATCACAGCTTTCTCTTGCATCAGGTCCCTAATATTTCTCATATCTTCCCATTTTCCGGCAGAAGCATATAAATTTGAGAGAATAACATAGTTCCCTGCATTTTCAGGTTCTATCTCTAGAAGCTTCTTACCCACAATTATGCCAATTTCGACATTTGAGTGAACCCGGCATGAACCTAATAGTGATCCCCAAATAGCAGCAGTTGGCACAAAGGGCATCTTTTTCAAAAATTCAAAAGCCTCTTCTACTCGGCCAACACGCCCAAGTAAATCAACAACACAACCATAATGCTCAATATCTGGTTCAATTCCATCCTTTCCATTCGACATGTTATAAAATATTTCAAGCCCCCTATCTTCCAACTGTCCATGACTGCAACCAGATAAAACAGCCAAATATGTGATGCCGTCAGCTTTAACTTTATTTTCTTCTCTCATCAATTTAAAAAGTTCAAGCACCTCTCTCCCCATTCCATGTTTACTATACCCAACAAGCATCGCATTCCATGATACACAAGTTCTCTCAGGCATGCTATCAAAAATTCTCCTGGCATAGCAGACATTCCCGCATTTTGAGTACATATCGATGAGAGAATTCAGAAGAACCACATAAGAAGATTGTCCGGACCGAAGGACATGGTTGTGAACTTGCTTGCCGTGATTTAGCGCAGCAAGTCCGGATAGAGCAGTTAAAACACTAGCATAAGTTACATGATTCGAATTCATTCCTTCAATTTGCAACTGACGGAATAGTTTCAATGCTTCTTCATCAAGACCCATTTGGGCATAACCAGAGATGATAGCAGTACACGCAACAACATCTCTTTCTGGCAAGCAATGGAAAATTCCATGAGCATCATGAATTCTACCCGATTTTGCATACATGTCAAGAAGTGAACTGCCAACAAACATGTGGGATTCATAATTTCTTTTGATGACAATGGAATGAATTTGTCTACCAGTTTCAAATCCCAAACTACCTATGCAAGAAGTAAGTATGGTAGCAAAAGTGAACTCGTTTGGTTCTGTATCTGCAAAAGATGACCATTTTATCAACATACTAAAAGTAATTCAAGACAACTGGGATCATCTAATCAATATGTGTTTTCAATTATCATTTCACCCAAAAAATGAAATTTAATTTTTATTATTATTATTTTTTTTATTTGGATAAAACCGAGCTATTATTGAAAAAAACAAAAGAAGAAGAAGGATACAAGGGGCATACAAAATGAAAGAAAGGAAGGGACAAAAAGCCAAAAGAAGCCAAACTAAAGAAAATGGTTCCCATCAAGCAAGATCAAACCTAACGATAATTACAGAAGTCCTTACAATTCAAAGCCCAATATAGGGAGGTTTGGAATCTAACAAGGAACCAAACTTCCTCCCTAAACCACTCCACACCTATAAACACTCTATTGTTCCTCCCTCCTCAAAGATTCATAAATGTGAACTACCCACAAAACGACCATTTTTACTAAAGGGGGAATGCCACAATGATTCCTCATTAATCTTTAAACCCGATATAGCCCCAAAACAAGATAGGAAGTAATTAAGATTAATAAAGGATTCCTTTTTCCCCCAGAGAAAAAGATGGTATCGTCGGTGAATTGTAAGTGAGACAAAACAACTTATCTCTACCAATTGAAAGCCTTTACTCAAGCCCATGATAATGATTCTACTCAGAATGTCCACCAAGCAAAACCAGAAAATGAGAAATAAGATCTCCTCATGTCAGGCCTCTAGAGGGATAAAACTCACCCCTGGGTTTGCCATCAACAAGGACTAAATATCTCATAGTTGTGATGCAACTCCAAATTCACGATTTCCACTTATATTTAAAACCTGGAGCTTTGTCCAAAAACTCCCAGTCCACGTAATCATAAGCTTTCTCAAATCCAATCTAAAAGATAATCCCCTCTTGTTTATGATTTTTGTAGTTCTCAGTGGCCACTCGGCTATATGAGAGATGGATCCAGGATCTGTCTGGCAACTATAAATGCAACTTAAGGTTCAGAGATCATCCTTGAGAAGACTTCCCGTTATCCATATGCTAGAAGCTTGGCAACAATTTTGTACATACAGGTAATTAAACTATCATCTCTAGACCAGTTTGTGTGCACCTTGAATATTCCCAGAAGAACAATTGTCTGGCTTGCTAAGAAAACTCGCATGATAGTAAATCTTCGGTCTATGGTCACCATGGCTAGAAGTTATTCCATCTAAGTCCTTTCTTATTTACATTGACCCTAATACATTTGATTGCTAAGAAAACTCGGTCTATTTGTCTAATACAAATACTAATATGTCACTAGTATCTTAATAATGTTTCTAATATTCATCCAAATAATATTCCTATCACATTATTTTTCAGCAACAACAGCCTTCTTGGTCACTAAAATGCAAGAAGAGGAAGATATCCTTTTGGGGGCCCTAGAGTAACAGATAATATCTGTGAAAACTCTTTTAATCCATGAAACAAGTACAAAATGTCAATTCTAAGAAAATAAACCAGATCATACCTCTCAGATGTCCATTTCACAAACCCACTTGCACAAATAAAATGAGAACCAAAAAAGAGTACCTGATCTTAACATTTCCACAAACAGATTCAAGGCTTCAAAGGCAAAACCTCTCTGCGAATAAGCCGAAATCATCGCCGTCCAAGAAACCACATTTCTCTGGGGCATTTCATCAAACACTTCCCGTGCACCACCCAAACTGTCACACTTATTGTACAACACAATCAGTCTCGTTCTGAGGTACACGGGAGGCAAATAACAAGTTTTAATCATGTGGGCATGAACTCTTTGGCCTTCTCTAATAGCCTTTTGACTAACGCACTCGTTCAATATTGTATCGTAACCTTCGAACTTCATTTCAGGGCCTAAAATGGCCATTTGCAGCAATGCTTCCTTCAATCGGCTATTGGAACACAAAGTTTTCAAGTTGGGTGACGGGGAAATTGATATTTGGCGGGAGAATGTGCAGTGGGAAACGGGAGAGGGGAATAGATGTTTGACATGAGAGTACAAGCAGAAGCTCTTCCATGGCATTTTTTCAGGTGTTTTAAAACTTTATTTCTCCTTCTAATTGAAGCATTCGAGTTCAATCATCAATGGTGGTCTTATGGTCCCTAATTTGAAACTATTAAATAGGTAAACAAGGCCATTATAAGTGTACAAATCTAACCTATTATTATCTTCTGTTTGATAATGGTTGTGTGGCACGGGTGATGTTATAAATTAAACTCTTTGAATTTTTAGGATCCAATCAATTTAAGTTCTCTATTAAGATTTTTTATAAATTAAATTCTTGAATTTTCAGGATCGAATCAATTTAAGTTTTCTATTAAGATTTTTTTAAAAAATTATTGATGTTTAATTCTAATCATCTATTTTGTTGATATGACATTTAAAAAAAATTTATATAATATTAATTGTAAAAGTTGATATAATATTAATTGTAAAAGTTGATGAATTTGATGATTTTAAAAAGTAATCTTATAATAAAAAGTCTAAATTATACTGTGGGTTAAAATACTAAATTTAATTAATTATAAAATTAAATATTTTAGAAAAAGAAAAATTAATTATAAAATTATAGTTAAAATATAATTAGGAGGACATTCACCAAATATTTATTAATTGGTTAAATTTTGATTATAAATTACTATTTTTAAATATTTATAATTAAAATTATTATATGATCCAGAATTAATAAACTTTTATAATGCATTGAATGGTATTTATTGTTTAATTAATTAATGGTTGAGTTTTCTTTTCTCTTTTCCTCTAGTTGTTAATTCATTTACTGATTTTTTACCTTAGTAAATATCATGTTACATAAAACTAATATTATTAGTCAATTTTGACATTAATTAAAAAGTGTATAAACTAAAAAGTGCTCAAATGTGTAAGAATGAACTTAATTTAAAAAATGTATAAACTAAAAAGTGCTCAAATGGTTTGTTATATTGATATAGTTAAAGCGTCATTGCAATTTAAGAGTTTGTTATAATTTTGTCAATTAAATTATATCAAGTCTTTGGAATGTTGTTGAAACCCATCAGCCCAAACGTTTGAGTGCAATTGAAATAGTGATTTTCCGTAATCGATAAGCTCTGAAGAATTCATAATCTATAGCATATTATTATCGTTATTACCGATCGAAGTTATGAAAGTAGTGCAATTCAACCCAACAAATTAATCATTAACCTCTAACAATACTTCCTAATTTGAGGAGAAATAATTGGGTTACTAGATATAGGTCAAAGGAAGGAAGGAAGGGTAGATTTGGGAAAGCAAAGCATGTGGGGGTGAAATCAATGTAGCATAAAATGATGAAACACAACTTGAAAGGGTTTTGGTGCAACACATACTTCCTTGCCTCACATACTCACCTTTATTGACACAAATTACTATTCTTCTATAACCCCAACTACTTGCATTTATGAACCAAAATCTTGTCTTTTAAATCAAACTTTTCAAATTATGCATCTCTAACTCTGTTTTTACATTTATGTAAAAAAAAAAAAAACTCTTTTGCTACCTTTCTTTTGTTACCTTTGTATATTGAGTTTGGATGGGTTAGTTTCAAAACAATATCCTTGTGATGTGTTGGACAATTATTTTATTTTAAAAACTTTAGCTTAGAAGCACTAAATCAATTCTACATTTATTATTATTATTATTTTAAAATCTACTTAATAAAAATATTTTCAAATTTTTTTAAAAATAAAAAATCAATTCTTGTTTTATTTGATTAAAATTTGGCTGAGAATTCACATGTGACTTTGTAAAATAGGCGGAAGACATAGTAACACATTTGAGAGGAGAGGTGGGCATATATATATGATATTGTCAAATAGTTGCCTATGTTTTTATGTTTCTCTTTGGAGATATAACTTATTAAGACTACAAAATAGTTTTAATAAATCATATCTTCAAATATTTAAGAATAAAAATAGAATTGTATTCCATGTTATCATGTATGTGTTTTATTTCAGAGTTGAATCCAAAATCAAGGACCCTATATACCATGCACTTAAACAGTGACAAAAAATTCTTAGAGAGGAGAACAAAGTTGTCCATAATTTAGCAGCTTCATCCTCTTCTTCTTTTGGGGCTTCCTCTTTTTAGAGAGAGTTCTTTCCTCCTTTTGTCTCATCGAGGGATTGATGTTTGGTTGTTAGTTTGTTCTTTTAGTTTTAATGAATTTCAATATTTTTAAAAGAAAGTAGCAAAAATAAAAGCAATAAAGCTTATTTAAATTAAAGTACTCAAACCCTAGTCGAAATACATTAATAATGGAATCATTCCTATCCTAACATAAATTGAGCTAAGATATAAAATTCTCCCTCTTATTCACCATATATATTTGATCGGTAGAAATCAAAACTTTAAGATTATAAAACTTTTAACTCATCTAGCCGAGTGCGATCATAACAAAACAATTTTCTTCATAACTATATTATTTTGGTATGTTTTGTAAAATTTGTTCTTTTACAATATATGAAATGAGAGAATCAAATCATTCATCTTAAAATTGACAATACAAACATTATTTTAAGTCGAGATGTAGTTGAAATTATTTTGTGACAAATACCACGTATAACAAAAATAGAGCCATATATGAGCTAAAAGCAACTCTATGCTAGCTCTTTCATTCTTTTACCAAAATAAATAAATAAATAAATAAATAAAATTGTCTTCCATTGGATTTCTCAAAGCAAATTTCAGACACAAACGGTGTGGAAAAGATTGAGATTAAAACCTGCATCAATGAAAGCAAGTGAGAGAACATAATAACAAAATCCAAAATATATAGGACTTGTTAAAATATGCCCTCTCCATATTATTATGTAATGGTATGATGTTATACTATTCAAATATAACAAGTCTATTGTCCACTTTAATTCTACCCAAAATGTCTCATTTGAATACACTTCATCATCATTTTCTTTTCTATATTGTAAAAGAAACCCATCTCACAAAAAAGAAAAAAAAAAGAAAAAAAAAAGCTAGAAACAACCTAAGAACACAATTAACGAAAAACCAAAAAGGCCGACCACCATAAATGAAGATTATAAACATTCACATGTCTCTATCGAATGCATATGCTCATCGATATGGAGATGTTTTTACTTTGTAATTGATGTAAGACTATATGATAAATAACAATCGAGGATTTTGATCTAACAACTTTATTGACAAACAAGATTTTTAGATCTCAAACTCAAACACTCCTCCATTCATATCAATATATTCATAGTTCACTTATATAATTATACACGAGAAAGTTTAAATTAAATTCAAATTTAAAAAAAAAAAGTAACGTTTTATGGAGAAGGGAGAAGTAATGAATTGAAAAGAGAGCGTGGTTTTTAAAGTAAAAAAGATATAATGTGATGGTCAAAAATGTAAAAGAAGGGAAGGAGATCATTTGAAAATAGTACTGCATTTTGCTCCCACCATCTAAAGTTTGCAGAAAGTAACACAAAAAGACCAAATATGTCTTCATTTCCACTTTTGTAACTATTTCTTTTATATATATATATATATATATATATATATATATATATATCAAAGAGTAATTAGAAGGTGTTAATAGGTTGGGTTGTGTTGAAATACATTTTAGACCCAACTTGATTGTTCAACCTAAATAACTTTTATATTAAAAAACTCAACCCAATCCAACCATGAAACATTTGGATTGGGTTAGCATGAATTATTTGGATCATTTATTTAAATTTTTATTTTAAAAATATGATGTTAATAGATAAAAATTTTATTTAACTAATTTCATATATTGAAGGGTTGTTTTCGAATATAACAAAGTAGTTTTATCATTTAAAACAATTAGCATTTATCTTTTTAGAGTTCTTGAAGAATAAATTGTCCAAAAAATTAATGAAATTAAAAAGAAATTAAAATAAATATATGTATATATTACTATATCATAAGTAAAAAACAAACAAACATTTTAAAAATGAATAATAAGTTCGAGTTGGTTCGGATTATTTTAGGTGAACTCGTAAACCAGCCTAACTCGTAAAAGTTTCATATATTTGAACTCAACCCAACTTAAACGGTATGGATTGGGTTAGGTTGATCGATTTTTTTGGATCATCGAATTTTTTGGACACCCCTAAGAGTAACCAATGTTTTACACCTCCGAATCACTTATTATTATTATTTTTAGTATAATTGAGAGTAGAGAGAATCGAACTACAAACCTTGTGATTATGCACGAATTGGCCCTCCGAACCATTTATTGTACTAATAAAAAGTTAAAAATTTTAAACAAACACACAGAATGTATTAAAAAAATAATTAAAGAAGAAAAATAATCTAGCGCATTATTGAAAGACACTCATTTGCATGTTATAAATGATTTTGAAAATATTGTGAGAAATTAAATCACCACCTGCCGATTAAAATTCTAAGCTAATATTTCCTCAAAAAAAAAAAAAAAAAAAATCTAAGCTAATATATATAAAAGATTTAATAATAAAAACAACACCCAAAAGATAACGTAGACAACAACATACGAAATTTTAATAGTTTATACTAACCTTGCATGTTACATTATTAATTTAGATCATATTTTATTAATAATTTATAATTATTTTCACTAATTTGATTATATTTAAAATCAACTCAAAATAATTTAAAATATAACATTATTCTTCTCCCAAGATCTTAACAAAGTAGCAAATAAAAATTACCAAATTTGTTGGTGTTCAAGTAATAACATTCACCAACCATTAAATCATCAGGCTAGGATTTCTTTTTTATTTTTATTATTTTTGTTTTATAGATGATTTTAGGAAGTTTTTTTTTTCCTAGTAAAACAGTCGTGAATATGAAGATTTAAATTAAAGTTCCAACTTCGAAATTAGAAATTGTAGGTGTCAATTGTTGGAGTTAGCAACTTTATATTAGAATTATTTGTTACTATTTGGAGAGACTATCAATAATTGTTAGGTTTAACATTATTTTCTTTTTATAAAAAATGATTTTCTAATAAAAATAAAATTTTAAATCCTGGCTAAAATAATTATTTGAATCAACCGGATTGTACAACACTGATAAATTTACCTCTCTCATTGGAGTCGATAAATTTTACAAAATCATTATTGGAAGAACTCACAAATTTCACCCATAATTCAAGATTCACAATATAATTCTAAAAATATTCCCAAATCTTGCCTAGTTATTAAATTTTGGTAGTAAAAAGTTTGAAAATCATGTGGATTAACTAGTTTTTTTTTCTTTTTTTTTTTTTTAAATCTTGGGTTAATTAGTTATTAACTTATAAAATGTGAAAATATATGTTTTACACTTAGTTATTAAATTTTGGCATGAGGTTTAAATTCTCCGGTATATTATGAATGTGGGCATACACATAATTTTACTTTAATACTTTAATTCTTACGAAGTTTTCGAATTTTTTACCTAAAAAAGGTATATATCAATTATCGTTGAATTATGTTAACATCAACATAATTTCTACAATTTACATGCTTACATCACAAACATTATCAACAATGGTCGAGGTCAATTATGGGTCGAATTAAGGTCAAAGACCCATCTGTCACAATTCATAAAGTATAGTGACCAGTTCAATTATTGTCAAAAGAGATAAGGCAAAAATCCCAAAGGATCTAGGCAAGGAGCAGCCTAAACCCCAAATGAGGTAATAAAACCTCACTATGCGCATGATCATATAAACTGACCTCACAACATTCCTCCCATTGACATGTACAAAACCTGTGCAAGAATGCTATGATAGTATCAGATTACTTAAGGGTATAAATGAAGAGGCATACCGCTCCATTAGACGTATACAATATATATATCTTACCATGCTTGGCACAACACTAATTATACTTGATACTAATCAGGTCGAGCACCACATCAGTATTGAAGATTTTACTTTGTATGTACATGTGAAATCTAAGACACCTACTATCAGAATCATGCATCAACAAAATCAAAATAAGCTTATTTCAAATTACCATAGGGCCATTTTTTTCAAACTTCAAAACTTTTTGACCTAATGTTTGGAATAACCCAAAAATTTGGCAGAGAAGAGTAAGGTCCATAGGGAATAAAGGGAGTGAAAGCACATGTCCTTGTTGAGCAAATTGGAGAGAATATATAGTTTTCACAAAGTCAATGACTTATTTCATTAGATGAGGCACATTGATATGGTCATCCACATGGCATAATTATTATTATTATTACTATTTTGGTCTCTTTCTATTTGAAAATTGTGAATGTGTTGTGTTTTGGTTCTGTTTTAATCTTGAATGTTGAGTTTTTTTTTTTTTTTTTCAATGTGAAATTGAAGTCCTTTTGTTTTGATCTAGACTAATGATTTTAAAAAGGAAGGAGGATTAATGCTAAATTTAATATTAAATCACCAATCAATTCAAAAATTAAGTTAATAAGTTATGGTTAAATTTAATTATATTAATACTTCAACACATACCCTCACCTATAGATTTGGAAATTTATAAGGCTTAACAAATATAAATCTATATTAACTAGAGAAAAAAAATTAAATGAGAATCCAAATGTTCAAATATAAGATTTTTTGCTCTTATACCAAATGTTGAAGTCACTATTGAATGGAAAAGAAGTTCAATGCAGGAGACTTTATACATGGTTAACTCTTGTACCGTTGGGTTAAATATTCAAGTTAAAATGATCAACCAAAATACTTTTATGAAAAGTTGGTAAGTTTGAATTTCCATCTTTAATGTAGTAATTAATAAAGAAATTATAAGGACACCCCACGTTTTATTTCTAAAATGTGTCGTACTCATGTTCCATGTTTGGTTTGGCTTCTTGATGAAGGTTAAGTAATTTTGACATTTATGGCCTTTATTCCATTTTTTTTAAAGGATCCATTGTCCCATATTCTAGACAGCAACATGAGAATATAACTTTTAAAGGATTGAAAAATTAAGAGTGAGTTTATTCAAGTTTGACACTCCGAGATTAAAGTAATCTGTTAAAAAAAAAAAAACCAATCCTTTTTTTTTTTTTTATGTTTTTTTAATTTAATTTTTTATTTTATTTTTTTTTTAAAATATTTTAAAAAAAAAAAAAGGAAAAATTAAAAGTGAGTATATTTCAATTTCTATGTCGTGTTGAAGCAAAAATAACTTATCTTGTATATTAGTCCTAAAGTTTTGATGATATATTATGACTTTTTAGTATATATATATATATATATATATATATATATATATATGTTACAGCTATGGTTGCAATCTCTCTTACCACCCTCATGTATGTTAATACTACTAGGAGCAACCATAGAGGGTGTTATTGTGAATAGTACTAAGAATGATCAAATAAAGAAAAAAGAAATTCTAAATAAATTGTACCATTTAAAGTGTGGTAGGCGAAATGGTATAACTAGATTTTTTTTTTTTTTAATAATATGTGAGATGGGAGAATCGAATCTCTAATCTCAAAGTTGATAACAAAAGCTTTATACTAGTTAGGAGCGCAACAAAAAACCAAAAGACCGAAAACTAAACCAATCCACTGGTTTGTTTTTTTTTTTTTCCGTAGAAAATTGGACATCTTGGTTTCTATTTAGAGAAAACAAAAAAGTATTAGTTCGAATCGGTCTTTTATTTGAAAACCCAATCAAAACCAAACCAAACCGAAAATAGATATATACCCTAAAAAATACACTATAACATTATGCATCTTTTAGTATTTTAATTACTTGATGCATGTGTATTTGTTGTTTAGAAAAAAGATACATTATTATAGAATATATATGTTTGTAATTTAGAAAATTGCCCAGAAAAAAAATGCCTAATTTTCAATCTATAAAAAAAGGCAATAGACCCCATAAGAATGAACCATTCAAAACAAAAGTGATAATAAAACTAAAACATTGGAAAGAAAAAATGTTAAAAAATCGAGAACCAAACTGATAACAAATCAAACCAAAATAAAAATCAATCTGTCAGTTTTGTACTTTATTGGACATTGGTTTGAGTCGTTTCTTTATAAAATTGATTGGTTTGGTTTGGTTATTGGTTAGCCTCAAAACCGACAAAACCGAACCACTATCACTCCTAAAACCAATTTGGCTATACTCATTTTAGCTAAGATAAGATATAGTTGAATGTGTAGTTGGGTGGAGGAATAATAGTATAAGAATTAATAGAAGTTTATAAAGTAAAATATGAATGATGTATTTTATGGACGTAGATTATATTTAGGAAAGAGCTTAGGTGCAGTCAGGCTGCACCCAATTAAAAATTGTCACATGGCAATTAATCTTTTCAGAAAAGAATTTACTAATTTTTTTTAATAGAAAAAAGGAAGTATGGACTTAGGTACAACCTATTGCTCTTATATTTATAGTTGTAAACATTTGTAAAAGTAGGAAAAGTATTTTATATTATGTCATATGTACAAAGGAAAATTATTATAAATAGAAAATTAATGGTAAACTGATGAGTAAGGCCATAATGCTACTAAACTCAAATCTTAAGGATTAAAATGTGTCAAATTTGAAAACCAATTAAGTGACCATCCATAAACCTATCAAATCTAAGTCTTAGATACTAAAAGTGTAATTTTAAAAATTTCCAATACTATTCTAATCTCATTACACAATTAACCCATCTCTACTCTGCTAAATAATAATCTAAACATAGTAAATTCATTGGTCTTTTGAAAAGAAAAAAAAATCCAATAGATCAATTACCATAAACAAACTGCATTAATAATATTTTTTATTGATGAACAATCATATCTTATTTGGAAAACTTATAACTAATTAATGTATTATGACTATAACTTCCGAAAGGAAAAAGGAAACATAAATGAATTGAGACTACATCTGAATGTGAGAGAGATCTCAAGGATATAAACATACGCTATAGAAAAAAAAAATTTAAATGGAGTGAATAAGAATATATTGGGATAGAATGACAAATAATACAGTTTATGATCACTAAAAAAGAATATTTGAGAATTCAAAATCAAAAGGAATGTGATGATCCTATAATGCATTTGGAACATCTTCACTACACCACTCCCCATTTCCTCTCTCTCTCTCTCTCTTTTTTTTTTTTTTTTTTAAATCTGAATTTTGCATTGAAATATCCCTTTCTCCATTAGTAAAATGGGATTAAATCCAAGAGGATGTGATCCTTCTAGGGAGATGGTGAAAGTGCTTTTTTAAAAAAAGTGAACAAAAAGAAAAGGGTTCTCCTTTTTAAGTTTTCCTCCATTTGCATGTCTTTTGCAAAGATGTTATTATTATTATTATTATGGGGAGAGAGGAAAAGAAATAATAATCATCTACTGCCGGACCTACATGAATCCTATTTTTAAAATTGGTCCACAAAATCATTCATGGAGCCATATACGTTTGCTTATAAAAATTACAAAAACATGCTATCCAACTTGAAACATATAGTACACAAAAGAAAAATAAATTAAAAATTAAAAATATAACTAAAGTAGTTAAAATACATATTTTTTTTTTCAATTAAGAGATTATATATATAGTCTATAGATTCTATATATTTGAACTCAAAAATAATATATATATATATATATATATATATATATATATATGCGAGCGCATATTTTTCAATTAAAGAGGTACAAATTATCAATGATACCATACTAAACTATGTACAATAAAACTTTTATTGGCTAACGTAGTTTAAATACAATATATAGTTAAAATACATATTTTTTTTATTGGCTAACATATACCCAATAAAACTTTTCACCATTGAAGGCAATAGAACTTATATGATATCTACAATTAGTCAAAATATTTGATCCTAATTTAAACAAAAAAAAAAGAACTATTTAAGGCATCAAAAATATTATTTTGTTTAACGTAATTGAGATATCTCGGTGCACCTACTAATCTCACTTCTTTGATATTTTATTTTAAAAAAAGCCACCAAATATTATGAACACTTTAAAAATTAAAAATTGCATTATTGCGGAAGTAATAATCTAGCTAAATGATTTCAACTCCATCAAATTTATAACAATTTAATTTCTGAATTTCAATATATAAAAATTTGAGTTATTCTACTTTCAAAATTTATAACAATTTCGTTTTTGTCGTGAAAAACATTGTTGAGATTTAATGAAAATTCTTATCTATATAGTTTGATAAACATAATAGGAGAAATATCAAATGTGTTTATAGCTACAAATACCAAGGTGTTATGTAATAAAAGGTGATACTTAATTTTGATGAATTTATCACAATAAAGATAAAATTGTTTTTTATTATTATTATTATTATTTTTTCTTTGTAGGGATGGAAGCATCAATTCTTTGATCTCGAAGATTGAGAATTTAGCATAGAAATTAAATTAAAATATTACATGCAATGAAATTGAGGATTGAATTGGTACAAAATTTTAAAATAAAAAAATTAAAGAAAAAACTATCTTTTTAAGTCTCCGAGTTTTGAAGAATATCTGTATTTGGTTCTTGAGTTTTTAAATGTAACTTTTTAGTGAGTTTTTAAAAATAAGTTCATTTGGTCTTTAAATTTTCAAAATATACATTTCCAGTTCTTAAGTTTAATTTTCAAAAGGTATATTTTTAGTTCTTGAATTTTTCGTAATAAATTTAAAAGGTCATTCAACTAATTTTTTTATTATTTTAAATAATTATATGACATTTAGATTAGATGTTTTAAAGAAATTCTCTCTCACCAAAGTAATCTTTCTAATCTAAGATGTCATATAATAATAATAATAATAATAATAATAATAATAATAAGTTACATTAAAGATTTTTTTTAAAAAAAATTGGAGATTAAAAATTTATCTTCTTAAAAATTCAGGGATTAAAAAAAGATACATTCAAAAAGACTCAAAATAAAAAATGCACATATTTTTGAAAACTTGATGATTAAAAATTTACATTTTGAAAAATCAAAGACCAAGTAGACCTGTTTTTCAAAACTCGAGGAGTAAAAAAAGTATTTTTTTTCCAAATTAAACAGTGACTAATATTATAAACCAAGGATGAAAATATTTGTTGAAACGTCAACAATATATTCATAAATCAAAAGGTTCAAATCGATATTAAATATATCTATGGATATTTTCAACATCTTTTATAAATACTCATAAAACATAAAGAAAAATGTCATCTAGTTAATTTAATATGAATAAAAAAAATACTAATAATAATATGCATAATTTAGTTAGGAATAAAAATAACTTAATTATTAATTTATATAAAATTTATAACTTTTATAATTCATAAAAAAAAAGATTGTTGATATTAATATTTTATCGATATATCCACATACAATTAAAATCTCGATATCGTGACCGACTTCGATAATTTAATTCTAGATTAAACACTTATGAAAATAAGTGTATATATCATATGTGGAAAAGTGTAATTCCAATAAAGATGCATGGATGTGTGCAATTTATCTGGGAAGAAGATATTGGGTTGATTTGATGGTGGGACATGCATGTTTTTATAAACACTTTAAAAAATATAAAATAAAATAGAAAAAGACTTTAGGTTTGAAAAGGTGGGACCTAAGTTAATTAATCAATTAGCCATAATTATTAACTAATGGCTGGTTGGCTTAGCAATTTGGTACAATTTTAAGATCTTCTCTTGGCAATTAACGATTCTTTTAAGGAATAATTAGGATCACATTATGAAAAATATATTTGTTTGATTTGATAGCATAAACGTCAAAATTAATCTTTTTCACAGAATCTCTCTATCTCTCTATCATCTTTATTTATGGCACACATCCTAATGAGAGTCAAAATCCCCATTGCTATGACTTAAAAAGAGAAGAAGATTTAGACTCGGTTAGAAATTACTCTATTAATTTGAGTTGGACTCGCATCTTTCATAACACAATGTCAATGATTCACTACATCCATTTCGATTGTATTCACTATTAAAGTCTCCGATTCTATGTTCCTCTCTCTCTCCTTTTAGTATCTTTTTAATAGTTCTACCCATGAAAAGAAAAATTAGTGTTGAAATTTTTTAATAAAAAGGTTTTTTTTTTTTTAAAAAAAAAAACTTACTCAAATTATGAATTTTATTTTAAATTGTAACATACAAATTGGTCAAATTTATAGTTAGATAAATTTTGGGAAAATTATTATAAAAAATATATATATATAAAACTATTTACAAATATAACAAAATTTCACTTTCTATTTGTGATAGACCGCAATAAACCTATATAGATATCTATCCGTGTCTATCTGATAAAGTGATAGATGTTTATCTGGGTCTATCGTGATCTATCACATATAAAGTAAAATTTTGTTATATTTGTAATTATCTTTAACAGTATTTTTATTTTTGGAAACATCTCTAAATCTTGAATATTTAAATCAAATTGAATTTGGACATAATCAATTTTTCTACCCCAAATTAAATTCAATAAATTCTATCTTAGAATTTTGTTCTATATATATAGATGTATGTATATTTTTAACAAGATACTAGAAGATAGTGAGATAAACGGGTTCACTGGGACATCTCAACTAGGTTGACATCTCTTTAGATGCCCTTAATGCCAATAGTGATGCATTCAATAAAACAAGAGTTAAGTGCAAAGAGCTAAAAAAATAGCTCAAACACAAAAGGGAAACAAGTAGGTGGCAAAGGAGTTAAAAAAAAACAATTGTGATGCATTTTGGATTTTTCGTGATTGAGTTATTGAAAAAAAGAAAATCCTTTGTTGGTATAAATAGTAATTATAAATACTTTTGAACACTTCTTTAACCATATTGGTATATTTTTAGTATCTATCTCATTTAAATATAATTATCGGTTCATTCATGTAACTCTCAATTACTGGAGAGCATCACACACACTCAACATCGTTCGTTTTAAGTTGTCCTAAACTACATCATACTAGGAAGGATTCTACTCTAATTCCATCTATAACGTCTAATACTCATGCCTTAGATTCAAATCCTTGATTTTGAATCTTGGTTAGAGCATTCCAATATCATGTCTTATACTTTTACCATATTTATAATTATCTTTTTTATATGCTATTTTGGTAATAATTTATCTTAAGCAGTTATAAATATATTATTTTTTTTAAATAAAAGAATTATAAACTATAAAAGATTTTTATTGATTTTGACCATAATAAATAATGTTTCATTACAAACGATGATTATTCATTAAATAATATTTAGGTGCATCTGATTACATTCATCTTCATACATGTCTTTTAATTACATGGTTAAAAAATTCTAAAATATTCTTTTGTAAAAAAAAAAAAAATTATCACGTGACAAATATTAATTAAATAATTGAGTGAGCTGCACAAATATAAATACAGCTCAAAATGCAATTTTTTTTATTTTTTTATTTTTGGTTTAACCTTCCCAACCTTTAGACATTACTTGACCACAAAGATATATAGTACTTTTGAATTGATGTATCTCCTACATTTTTGTTCTATTTTTACATTATTATTATAATTATATATACTCATAAAAAATTAATGAAGGACCAAAGAATAAAATGTAATTCTTTCTATGATAGTTACATAAATGAGTATATATCTTTGGTTGTCAATTGTTTTTCAACATTTATTGAACAATGAATGAAGAAGAAGAGAGTTGTTTTATTGGAGAGAGAGAGAGAAGTGAATAGAAAATGAAATGGAAGCAAAAGGTAGTGGGGAATGGAGGAGACATAATTGTCCCCTCAATGTAATGGAATATGAATACAAAGATGAAGATAAAGAGATAAATTAAATTCACACACACACACATTTTCACAACTCATACAAATAATATTATTATTCTCTTTTACAGAGATATATATGCTTTGTCTGTTTCACTTCATACCCTCTTACATTTTCAGTCTTTTTTTTTTTTTTATAATTTTTATTATAACCTTAAAAACACTTTTTTTTTTTTTTAATAAACAGTACTTCATCAACTTATTGGGAAGAGGAGGAAGAAGAAGCCAAAGACCCAACCAACCCTAACCCTCTTGGGATTTTAAAACCATTGGCTTCACAACTAATCTCTCTCACTAATGTTAATTACATTTTCTAATCCCATTTTATATTCTACAATCTCTCTCTAATCCCACAATTCATTTGTCCTAATGTGTGTATTTTTTAGTTCCCTTCAAGATCCCACTATCTTTTTAAGATGAATAATTGGTGTTTTTATCTATGGATCAGTCGACATTGCTCGAATTGACGTGTAAATTTTTGTTTGATTTTTTTTTTTTTTTAAGAAAAAAGAAACTCAAGAATTACGTTAAGACACAAAAGAAGTAAAAACTACTCATGATAAAGAGAGAAAAGGGCAGATGAAGCTCTCTCATCCAAAATCTTTCTCGCAAGGGTGTACGTCAGAACATTGTGGGAAAGACAAACGTGGAGCATGAGAACATAACATGAAACGTATTTTGTTGGATTTAGTGGTTAGGTTGATATAATTACCTAAGGTTAAGACCGAATATATATGTGTATGTACATGATAAGTTACTCTTACATGTTAACCCATTTTATTTGAACTTTAGTTTATGGAATCACATTTTTTAATGTGCATACTAGTCTTTCTAAGTCAGATAATTGACCCAAAAATAAAATATGTTTCAATTTACATATAAATTAGGATTGTTTTTAAATATAGCAAAATAAGCCAAACTATTTACAAATATAAAAATATTTTACTGTCTAATACATACCCGAATTAATTTTTCAATCCTAAAATTTATAAGTCTAAGTTTATCTCAAATCATATATAAAGCCAAACATACTCGTGGGATATTATAAGAATATTTAAAGCAAGACAAAAAGTTAAGAAAAGAAAGATATTCATAGAGATGTATGCAATATCTCTTCTATGTGGTTTATTATATTTCTCTTTAATTAATTATAATTAAAATGTAGTTTAATTGACTTTTGTTTCAAGTTAATAACTTATTTTTTTACTACAAGTATGGAGAGAAAAATTTACTCAAAAGAAGAAAAGTATGGAAGGGGAAAAATATAAGACAAAAATATCAGTAAATATTTACAAGAAAAAAAATAGTAGTTTAATGACTTTGTCTTGATTTAGTAGCTTATAATTACCATAATTAAGCATGGATTATGCTACAACAACATAAGATGGAACAACTCAACAAAGAAAACAAAATGTACATACTTATGGAACAAAAGCATGCTAACAAAAACAAATCATAAATTAAAGTCATCACAACCTGTTCCTTCACATTAATGATATTTAGATTCAAATTTGAAATACGGTTTACATTTTCTTTATCGTAATTTCAACAATGTAAAGCAACATTGACTAACAACATTATGGCATAATTTCTTTGAATAATTTCTAAAAAAAACATATTCATATATGGTAGTTGAAATTAAAGTTTAGCTAGAGACTAAAACTAGAGTATGAAAAGCACCATGTTATTGTGTTTTCACTCCAAAATAGAGAGGGAATGGGGAAAACCACCCACTCACCCACCCACCCACCCACCATTTACATTTTTTGAGGGAGAGAAATAATAATAATGATGCAAAAAGAAAAAAAAAAAAAAAAAAGGATGAATAAGAGTGTCCTTTTTGGTTTGGTGAATGAAGGGAGGAATAGGTTTTTGATGGGTATAGTGTGAATGTTTGAGAGTATATTTGTAAATATATAATATATAGAGGGGTTTTGAAGAAAGAGACATGTCATGAAGGGCATAAATTATGCACAATCTAAAAAGGAAAGGGTAATATATGCAAACCCACTCTCTTCCCTTAAATCTATATAGAGGGAGAGAGAGAGAGAGAGAGAAAGGAAGGGAATGGTCAAATTGTGGTAGGGTCTCTTCTTTCCCAAAGGAGTAGGAACCTATTTAATGCCCACTAAATGCTTTTGTTCTATTTTACTATTTCTATTCTTTACCCCTCTTCTCACTGTATAAACTATTTCATTCTATCATTATTATATTCCCCCCCCCCCCCCCCCCACTTTTATCTATAGTTTTTAAGATTTATGTTGTATATTTTATTTTTCTTTACAAAAATTTGTTGGAGTAAATTAAAGAGGTGTTTGAGAATAGTTATTTTCAATAATATATGTTATCAGCAAATACAAGGTTGGATGATTGGTATTTAAAATGTTGTTAGATAAAACACAGAAGATTTCTCCCTAATTTATGAGATGAGATTGCCACGCTAGCAACCCTTTGTTGCACTAAAGTTTTTTTTCTTTTTTTTTTTTATTATTATTTTAATTAGATGCTTCTTCCATATACCCCTCGATTAGAAGGCTTTTTATTTGCTTTTTTCGATTTTCAGCTCTCTAAGTTTTTCTCTAATTATCTATGTACTCTACTATTTTGATGGAATGCATTGCTTTTAAGTTTGAATATGATGAATGTGCTATGAATGTGTTAGCATATAGTTGTAATGTTTGAGTGTACTTTGATTTTGTCATCTTCTAATATCTTATTGAAGAAAAAAAGATGAAGACTATTTTTACCATAAATTTATTCATACTTTAAAAAATAATTTTAATATCAAAGTCGATTTTGAAAACTTAAATAAATAAGGTAGTTTTTGAAATTTTGTATTTGATTAAGAGTTCAAATACTTTAAAATTGTTATCAAGGAACCTTTTTTTTTTCTTTTTTTTCATCCTTCTAGTATAAACCACTACAGCAAATGTGACTTGTTTTAAAATGGATGATGGAAAATTTGAGCGTGTAGCTTTCTTTTCTTAAATATATATTTTTTTATTTTTATAAAAGTGATCATTGCAAATTTTTATCATTTATAACTAATATATATATATTGACGGTCTTATTAATCAGAAAAATTATTATAAAATATCAAATTATTTATAAATGTAGAAAAATTCCACTGAAGTGGTAGACCGCATTAGATTTTTATCACTGAGCGATATAGAAGTCTATTTGCGGTCTATCGCTAATAGATCGTAAAATTTTTCTATATTTATAAATATTTTTGCTCATTTTGCTATATTTAAAAATAATTCTATTTATCAAGATATTGACTATGATCATAGCAACCAATAATCGATATATATTTACTTTTTGCTTTATTATTAATGATGTTGTTTTAGAGTTGTTGCTTTCGTAAATTTTTTGACACAACTAAACTAGACATACTACAATCATATGTTTCATCAAGAAAGTTGTTCTTTTTTCTAAACTCGTGAACTTGAGATCAATGATTTTATTGATTGTATAATATTAACATTATGAATAATTCTCAAATCATTTTTAAAATGTTGAAATAGTTTAAATAAATTAGAAAAATTATAAATAAAGTATTATTTTGAAAATGTCGAAAAAAAAACACAATAAATTAAATTAAAGAATTATTTGCTAATGTGTTTTCATTCCTTGTTTCCTATTTTTCAGTTTTAAGAAACATAAAGCCTCCAAATACCTTGCCACAAAATTATATACAAATTTTGAAAACACAAAGCATATTTCTAATTTTGGGCTTTTCAAGGGAATAAGATTTGAAGTGTTAGTTTATTTATTTATTTATTTATTTTGAGAAAGATACTTCATTGAGACAAAATAATAATAATAATAATAATAATAATAATAAATAAATAAATAAATAAAAGAGGAAAACAATTAGAATAATAGAGGAAGTATCATAATTACAGAAGAACTTGGATTTTAAGCACCAAATATCATAATTTGTTTATTTATTATTATTTTAACTCACAAATATGAAAGTTTTATTTTTGAAGAAAGATACACTCCTCCAAGTAAAACTTTCAAACTTATTTGTTTATTTATTTTTTACTATAGAGACCGAAATAATTACCTAAACACAAACTTAAACAAAACCACCATTCTCATTTTCTTAGGGGGAAGAAAAAGGTTAAGTATTAATTTTTAAAAACTCATCACCTAAAGTGGATAGGTTATTGTTTATATATATATATATATATATATATATAATTAAAAAAAAAAGTGATAATTGTATTTTCTTTTTATAAAAAAAATGTATATGTGAGAAATAAAGCTAAAAATTAAAAAGAAAATCTGCCAATTTAAAGCAATAGAGGCAGTAGGAGTAATATTAATTTTGAAGACCATGTTACAACGCAGACAGTAAAATCTTTCTAGGTGCGAGTCATCTCTTTTTGATGGTTATTGAAAAGGAAGAGTATTTGTCTTTGGCTAAAAGAATTATTCCTATACTCAAATCTTTGTTATGTCATTTTCTTCCCAATACTAATATGGCTAGGTCAATAATAATAATAATGATAAATCTACCATAACTTTATCATCTTAAACGCTTAAATTCATTAAATTATCTAATTATCAGCACAACATAATCAAACAAACCCTAATCAATAATTCTCGACTCGATTGTTCGGGATTAAAACATATCATGCATATTATTCATTATAGGAAAAAGGGTTTTTGGAGAACAAATTTCATGAATGTTAAGTGAAAGAGAAGAGAAGAAAAATTGGAAAGAAAGAGAGAAGTAATAGTCAAAAGAGTTAGTGAAAAGTCTTATCAATGCACAGTTGATCCATCAGAAGAGGGATGTGTGTATGCAGTGTAGGAAGCATCTGTACAATTTTGTATGTCCCCACACCCCTCCTCTCCTCCCCTAATTCCTTTTTTTTTTTTTAAATTTTATTTTAATGATTTAAAATATTTATTATTATGTTTCAAAAAAAGAAAATCTTTATTATTAGCCTTAGCCTTCTGTCTACCTTTTTTGCCCATCTCTCTCTACACAAAAAGCTGCCACCAGTATCTATTCCACTGCAAATCCCTTCTTATTTATACCACCCTTCAATCTTCATTAACAATCTCATTACACACCTTTCATATATTATTCTCCCCATTTTTTTTTTTACTATAATCTAACCACGGATCATTGCGTATCTCTATTGCTACGATGTATAAAATTTTGAATTAGTAGTTTGGCTTTTTTGTTTTTGAAAATAATGGTGTGCTTGTGTCTATTTTAATGTCTTTGATTTATATATAATCCATGTATTCCACTTTAACATAGTGATGATCGTTGTCATTATTTTTCCATATTTGTGCAATTATTGGTGTTCAGCTACTTTGTTTAGAAAATGGGATAATTTATATCTCAATTATATACTAGCTACAATATTCTAAACCTACATTGTTTTGTTTTCTTAATTCTTATTAAAAAAAAAATAATATCCTATCATTAATGAAAATAAATCTTGACTTACATATATACCTTGAGATATATAGTTGTCCTTGCCTTTTATCCAATTATGAAACTATGTACATAGATCTACAATGGTAAGTTTTCGGATTCTTCCTATGGAGATTGTAAAAAAACCTAAAATTGAGATCGATGCTCGTGTTTCGACACTAAAAATTTGGGAAAGACAATAATAAGAAGGTACTACTTTACCACACATTTTTCATAGATGAGATCAAACCCAAATCCACATGATTAACAAACAATAATCACAAATTAATTAACCCTAAGCAAACATCTCTCTCTCTCTTTTTTTATTATTTTTTATCTATTTCTTTCCACTAGGCATAGCAAAAAGAAGCATATTTGATCGTATTTGAAAAGTTAGAAGTACATATTTTTGCAGGGATGTTGGATATATTTCAAAAGTCCATAAAAATTTTAACCCTACATTTCAAAAACATTATAGGCAGAGATAATAATAAATTAATTAAAGAGGCTCTACTTTTTTTTTTTTTTTTTTCAGTCTTAGCCTTTGAAATTTTTACGAATGAGTTGGTGAATTATACTAGTCATCATGAAGATCTTAAAAGGAAAAATAATCATTAAAAGGAAAAAAAAAAAAAAAAAGATGAGGAGAGAGAGAGAGAGAAATAGGGTGAGGTGGGTTTTCTTAGTTGAACAATGGTTCTCTTGTTTTACGCACATCAATCAACTTTCTTTGACCTTTTATGGAAGTGTAATTAATCACAGCATTTATGGTTTCCATGTATATACGTACGCCTACTATGTTTCTCCCTCCATGCACCTCTATTTTCCCTCTCCTCTGTATCATAACAATAATACTTTAGCGTATCTTCGATTATACTTATTTTTTTTCAATCATTCAAATGCCTAATCATCAGTTGTTAGATGATAATTTTTTTTTAAAACGAATGTTTATTTTATATTTCTTGAAAATTTACTTTTTCATTTCCTGAATTTTAAAAAATAAGTGTATTTGTTCTTTGAGTTTTAAAATATATCTTTTTAGTATTTGGGTTTTTTAAAATCGGTGCATTGAATCATTGAGCTATCAAAATGTACTTTTTTAGTTTCTAAGTTTTTAAGAATAAGTTTAGAAGGTTCCTAAGTTTTTTTTTTTTATTATTATTATTTTATATAATTATTGACATTTTGAATTACAAAAATAATTTTTAGGAGAAGAGGTAATTTTTAAAAAATTATTTTTCTAATTG
>QLSR01000641.1:189020-247952 GCA_031780015.1 Citrullus colocynthis | reverse complement strand
TTTTTTTTTTTTTTTTTTTTTTTTTTTTTCACTTCATCAAAAGTATTCCTTATGTCATTATGTACAACTAGATTCTTATGCAGTGTGGTCGGTGGCCATCGATATTTGGAGGTTGGTAGCGCACGAAGAACGACAACCCTTCAGAAAGTCCCTCAAAAGGTATCTTTTACAGTCTACACTTCCCCACTCCAAACTCAGAGCGAGCTATAGAAATGAGCAATGCAATATTTCTTGTGTGCATCATAGCAAGCAGTGGCATGAAGTAGAAGTACTTGCAGACATCTGAGCGGAGAGACAAGTTTTGAATGAAGAGACCATTTCATTTACGTCTATCAATGGATTTTATGGAATAAACCAATGCAGCTGAAATTTTCTTTGCTCGTGTATGTGTTTGCATCTGACACTGCACTTGAATCCTCCAAATCTTTCTAGATGCCGACATAGCTATAATGAGAAAAGCAAGAAGCTTTGGAATTGTTCCGTTTTGCTTATTTTACTAGGACTTTCTGTTAATGTGACTTGGAGTTATTTGATTTATTCTCTACTTACTGGTGCCACGTTTTCTCCAGGTTTAAAAAGTACTTTGCTTTTTCTTATTTTTATTTCAGATGACTTAGATGCATAACTTATGGATCTGTCTTTTATGTAAATATAAATAATAAAAGAATTGAGGAGTTTCAAGTCAGGTTCACCTACAATCTAATATACTACAAGGTTTTTTTAGACTAGTAAAGTATTCATTTTAACCCTTAGAGTTGAAGTTTGTTTCAAAATAAATCTTGTAGACTTGCCATTAAATTCCTATGAAAAATTTTTACACAGATGAAAAATAGAAACACGTGACAATAAATCTAAATAAATCTTGTTTCTTTCATTTTATTTGATTTATAGTTGCAAGAATTGACACAAAACGAAAACGTCTAGTTCCCTGGCTCAGGAAACATTGTAGGTAGGAAATACAACATCCGTCTAACAAATAAATCATTAGTGGTAAGATATCCCAATCAATTCATAAGTGTTTCCACAATTTCCAAATGCTTTGTCAATTAAGATCGCATCCTGTCCCGGTTCCACGGGAGAAACCAAATGAATTCCACTTTCCACTGTTCCTAAAATTGTTGTGCAAGTCATTCAGCACAAGTTCTTGCTAAACTTCTCCATATTGTTCCGATTTTATCGGATGAGAGACCCAATTCACTGCATTTTTCATTCAAGTTTCATTCCTGTGCCATCTGAATACTATTTTGCTACATGTCCTGACAGTATACAAAACCACCAGAGTTCTGTTCCCAAGTTCTTTAACCATGATAAACTAAAACTCTACCCCAAAATCCAAATAAACAAACACTGAATTTGACTCACTTTGAAGCACAATAAGATGAGTAGGCAGGATGGTTCTGATCAATGCTCACGATCAGAACACAGTATTGTTTAGCTAAACCGCCTAAGAATGTATTACTTGATTTATAAATATATATTACTTCCTGGAAGTATCAACCAAATATCTTCATGATTTACAAATGACGGAAAAGGGAGTTGCTGCATACCACACACTATGCGCCAGTTTCAACACGACGATGGCTCGGCTCCATCGTGGAGGGCACAACAAATAGTTGCTTTATGATGACCTTGATAAACCTTCATCTCTTTGCCAGTTGACATGGACCAGAGTCTTGCAGTGGTATCGGAAGAAGCTGCATTCACAAGCATCCCAAGTTATTTCCAAACCAGACAGGGAAGGCTTAACGGATACATCAATATTTTTGGACAATGCCAACATAGAAATTATCAACTACAACAAATAACAGAAGTTCGCCATTCTAATTGCGATTGTTGTAGTTAAGACTTTATTTTCTATCTAACTACAAATATCCACACCTTTTTCTATTTTGCACATTAATAGCACAACCAACCTGACCTTATGACCTTTAAGGTAAAAAAATTTATCCGATAATTAACATCTAAGAAAAGCTACTTTGGTTTGGATCTGAGATATCTAGACATAAAGCTTACTCCAAATGCCTAGTCAACAGAGAATAATGCTTTCAAAGAAATTTATAAAGAAAATATAGCCTACTGAGGCCCTCAGATTTGTCAATAACCCAGTCACCTGTTATAAGATAGGCACCATCTACTGAGAAGACGCAGTCCCACACCCAGCGTTGGTGTCCTGAAAAGCACATGGAATTGCAAAATCAAGCACTATACTTGCTTCTCAGTAACTGCCAGTAAGATCCAGTATAATAATAATTGAATAGAAATAACCATGTCTTTTATAGAAATAACACTATATAAATGAGAGGTAGATACCTATAAGTGTTTTTTCTAACGTGAAACCGTCCACATTCCAGATTTTGACAGTGCTGTCAGAAGATGCAGTGGCAAGGTATCTAAAAGATGTGAAGCCATGTGAATGTTATAATTTCCAGAAATATCCAAGTTACAGCAATCAATTATTCAAACATATATTGTCCAACAAGAAGAAATTAAGGAAAAGAGAAGGTATAGAGTTCTGAGGAATAAGACCGGTGGGGTTCACAGAATTCAGGTGAAAGAAGACACTTGAGAATGTATCCCTTGTGTGCTTGAAGTTTATGAAGTGGCTCAAAGTTTGTCATCGTCTGAAAGAGAAAAATGAATTACACTATTTGAATTGTACAGCAGAACAATAATTAGCATTTGGCATTTAGATACAACCTGGGTGCCACGTAACAAGCGCCAGACATAACATGTGCCATGATTATTTGCTGCAACTACCAAGCTCCCATCCCACATAACCGTCAAAGATCTTACAGCTGTATCCACTTCTGGCACCTGGGATCACACTAGATTATTGGGATGTAACCATGATAATCCATGTCACTAGGCAACTTTTGTTCTATTTTTGGCAGTAAATGAAGTACAAAACTCGCATTTAGGAGATTACAAATGGGTTAAATTAAGTTCAGGTACTTAAACTTAAGTTAGGATCTAATAGATTCCTGAACTTTTAAATTTGTATCTAACAAATTTATGAATTTTTCTAATAAATCTTTAAACTTTCAATTTAATGTTTAATAAGTCTTTGGACTTCCACTTTTTTCTCTAATATTTCCTTGACCTATTTAACACTTTAAGAAATTCACCAACCTATTAGAGATAAAGTTCTTCCAAAGAGGGCCAAATCATCTTGAAACACCTCACAGTAGCATCCTACAAAAAGTATTACAAAAAGAAGCTATACTCACAGAAAAAGTTGCATTTTTAACAAATTCATACCAATTTTACAGAACTACCTTTCTGAAATCTTTGATTTTTTGAACCTCTTTTATCTCTAAACTTCAGACCCCCTAAAGAAGTGTCTTCTTCTTCCATAGTTTAACTATCTTAAGGACAGTTTGTCCCTTTCACTTCGTTTTTCTTTTTATTTTCTCAATCACTCAAGATTGAACTCTGGAAAGGAATGAAGAGTTGACCCAGACCTTCTCTAAGCACCCAAACTGATTTCTTCATAAGTCTATTTTCCTTATCCTATCCTTTTGATGATGATTTTTCCTCATCCACATGAACAACTTCCATCCTAAATCCTATACACAAGGACACCAATACCAGCCCCAAGGCCCAAATCCGGGAGATATCAAGAATGTTTTGTATTAAGCTCACTTGAAGTCGAACTTGAGACCTCTAAGCCAGTAAGACCAAAAGACCCCAAGCCCAACAGGCATCCTCATCCCCTGACACATCAATTTCTTTGTTATCCTCATCATTAAGAAGAAACATGGTAGTTAACTCCCCATAAGTATCATGCTCAAAAACTCTGTTATTTTCTTCAAGTTCAGAATTAGAAGCATCTCCACTACAAACGCCTAAAGAAAAACTATCTCAACCCCAATGCCATGTTATCAACATCCTTCTTTGCATGGCTTCTTGTAAAGAGTGATGAAGAGCGCTAATGGCCACAGATTTTATCCAAGTCCTTGCATTTCCATATTAATGTCCTCCTGAGGGTATTTCATTTTCATCTCAAGCTTTAAGCAATAATGTTGAGACTAGTTACAAATATTTTTCACCTAAAGATGTTATTTTCATTTGAGTAATTTCCCTCTTATATAGCGTGCCAGCCTGACATCACAAATATACAGCAATCTACAATCATTTGCAAACAAACTATAACAAGGCAGAGGCACATTCAATTATGATTACACAAATGAAATGCAGAAAGCCATACCAATTCGCAGCTGCATGAATTTGCAGTCAAATCCCACACACGGATATTACCATTTTGATCTCCAGATATCAGTTCAGTCTGCAGATGAGAGAAATTTGGTTAACAATGCAAAAGCAAAATGATAAGGTTAGTAGCTTTTCCTAGGATGGATCTCTCAGAGGAAATCAAGACAGAATTGGTTGAATGAAAATTGTAAAATTAATATTCCTTCTCATGCCCAAAAAGTAAACAAATAAACTGCATACAGGAGAGGCACTCGTGCATTGTCTTACGTAGTATTATTATTATTATCATTATGACAAGAAACAAACTTCCATTACTTAAGTAGAACTAATGGGATTTGAAGTAAAATCATATCGAACTGCTAAAAGGGATAGGGATGTGATAAATGACCTGATTAGGATGTAGAACAACAGTGTTAACTGCAGCACGACTTTCATACTCCCTCTGACAACCAGGAGCCCTATATTTCTCATAATAAGTCCAGATAACTTTGAATGTAAGTCTAAACAAGATCAAACATGTGTAGATAATTAAATAATGACACATTAATTTGAACACTTTCTTTACCTCAAATCCCATATTTTTACTGTGCCGTCCTCAGAACCTGAATACATCCAGTTCCCATCACATTGAAACCCCACTGACATTACATTATTAGTATGTGAATCATAACTCATTATCTGCCATACAGTTTGGGAGTAGAAACAGAAAGAACAAACGCATTAGAAAATGAAGGGAAGATTTGCTTTCACTCAGCTTCCATCTCAAAAGATTCTGGAAGAAAAAAATTAAATAACAACAGTAAGGTGTTAAAGAGATGAGCAGGTTACATACTGGTTGAGGGCTGTTTGAATTGATATCAAACAACCGTATGTGAGGATTACCAGCAGCAGCCAAATATCTTTTGTCTGGGGTAATCTCCAGTCTATTAACTTGCTGTGCACATTATTCATAGTAATTAGGCAAATGAAGGAGTAAAAAACATTCATCATTAACTGTTAGTTAAGAAAAGCCCGAAAACAGAACTATCACCCTGCTCAACCAAACTACCAAGGGGTAAGGGACACAATATATGGTAATTTGTTAACTTTCCTATGTATGTATCAAATTTGTAATGCAGCCCAAACTTCTTTCAAAAATTTTAACAGAAGAAAAGAAAAACATGGTGCAGAATAACCATGAAACACAGAGCAACGCCAGACAAAAAGGATTTATGAACTAACAGAATCAGGGTATTGTATAGTTCGGTAACAGCGACCACTTTTGGCTTCCCAAAACCTAATAGTATGATCATAGCTAGCGGTTGCAAGTATCACTGATGGTTGAGTCATCTTAATCTCCTGCTAGTGAAAAGAAGAAAACACAGAGTAAATTGAAAAGCCAGGTACGAACTCGAAACAATACTCCGTTACAGCCAAACAATGAAATGAATTTGCAACAGATTAAAGTGAAACATACTTCAGGATTTGCAGAACATGGGCATCCTCGTGTCAAAAGCGAAAGCGGCGGAGACAAGAACAAGCGCCAGTTTCTTTATTCCACCAACAATATCGATCAGAGTGAGCTCGCGATCACCGCTCGATTAGGATCGGAACTCCTTGGAACCCTAAAGGCTTGCTATTTTACAATGCTTAATTTGGACTACCTCCGGCGACAGTCCACCGAAAGAGTCATTCTGATGCCTTCGCGTCGTCGTTGTTGCCTCACGGAGTTGCAGGTTGACAGAAAATGGACAGCTTCATTTATTTATTTCTTCTATTTTTTTCTTTTTTTTTTTTTTTTAATAGATTTGTGTCCGGATGACCGATTTTGGAATGAATGAATTCTAACAAGTTAATAAAAACTAACACTATGCTAATATCACATTATACTATCACGTTAGGGACGTCCTTCTTATCATGAAATAATCAGAGTCCTAATGCGATATTCATTTCAATTGAGATTTTTTTTAAATCAACAATCTTTCAATAAGGCCATGACTGCATGACATTATTGTGGAGCCCCTCGTAATTTTGAAAATTTTCATTATTTACATAACCCAAAAAGTGCAAACATGTGTAATGTTAAAAGTGAAAATCGTGTTAGAACTCTAACTATTTTGCGATAGGTGAGACGTCTCTAACGCAATTATACATCTCAAGCGATGAAGTGATCTATGACATGTGTATTGAGGTATTAAATTTCATTCAAATTAGATAGTTGATAAATAGTTTGAAAATAATTATATAAAAAGAGAAAATTTATTAAGAAAAAAATATTTTTTAATTACTTAAGAGCCCCCTCATTTTGATTTTTTATCTTTTTAACAACAATTAGAGAAATATAAAATCGAATCTCTAATTTTAAGAGAGAAAATCAAACAATATGTCACACTGAATCGTGATGGTATTGATATCTATCGAATGTACTCTTAAACTATGAGGTTTACTTCAATTCAACTATACCTCTGGAAATTTAAAAAGTTTCATTGAAACGTAAATTTTTTTTAAGTAAATAAACTCTTATTTTAAATTTATTATGTGCTACTTAAGTGAACAACACGAAGCACGCAAAAAGTAAATTGAGGATTAGGGTAAACAAAAAGAAAAATCATAAACAAAAGCACAAAAAATCGAAAATGTGAAGTTGAAAGAGAAAAATGGCAGAAAATACTGGTCATTTCTTTTTTTTTTTTTTTTCCTCCCTTGTATCTGTTTTAGTTTCTTCAAATAGGCTATTATAAACTATTTAATAAAAGTCTACCATAGTCGTTTTAAAGCAAACTTTAAACCTCAAAAGTTCCAGTAAATCTTTTGGAAGTGTAAAGGATAAACCAATCCATAGTTCATAAGTACTTTTCATTATTTAATCCAAAAATTAAAACTTTAATGACTGCAATAAGTAGTTACCACTAAATTCAATTAGATCACACCATACGTATAAAATTAAAATCGTGACGATTGTTCAACTGTAAAAGAAGATTTAGCAAACTACAAAGGAATAAAACCTAAATATGCTTAAATATATCTGGCCATTGTAAGAATTCAATTAGTAGTTTTTCAAATATTTCTCAAGGGGGACAAAATTTCTGAGCCATTTTTTTAGACTTCTTAACAACATTGCACACTCTTCTCTACATGTTAAAGCTGTATAACTAATACAACAGTAAGCTAATAATACAAAATTTTTTAGCATCCAAAATTTACATCCAGACTCACTCTCTCCTAAAGCCAAGAACTAATGATATGGTAGGTACTTAAATCGGTTCATTAAAGAATTCAAAACTCAAGAAGTGAGGCAAAAAGTTTATACTTATCAGATTTCGATTTTCTGCATCAAATCGAAGCTACCTGTACCCATCTTTACTGGCAAACCAAGACAGATCCTAGAAGATGGAGTTTCCAAGGCATCTACCTCCCCATGGAATGCAGCTTGAACAATGAACTTTGAAGCCGTCTCGAAAGTCATTCGACTAAAAGGAGATATTGAATCGGCTATGCCTCCTAGTCGATTCATCGGTCGGTAACCACCGGAATGAGTCATATAATCAGCAACGAGAGTTAGATGTCGCATATTGACAGATATCCCATATGAGGTGAAAATGTTTTGAATTTCTCTAATTATGGTTTCCCTAGCAGCTTCCACTCCATATGTTTGAAGCATGGCATGAATGTCATTGGAATATATATATCTAACATCAAGCTCATCTTGCAACTCCCAGAGGGTCATGAAGTCAACCCCACTGGTCTGCAGTGCAGGAATTTTTTCCTTTTCTTCTGGTTTGATTTTCTTTCTTTCCTTAGCATTATTCCCATAGTATATTACCTGCCCTTCCTTGCATGTAATTTGTTGACATCGGATGATTTTGCCAGAACTTTGAATAGACACCTTCTGGGCTGTCTTTTGAGCGATCTGAATATGCAAGCACGAAAGTTAAATGATGAGTGGTGAAAGGAGACAGATTCTTAATAAAATCCACCCAGCTAACTAATTTAGAGGGACTACAAGAAAATATATGCTATTGCTCGTCTACTGTTTTTGACGTTGAAAGTAGGACAACTACAATATGGGTATGAGTGTCAACAAAAATTGATTGGACTAGTTATTTTCTACTACGACATGAAGCCAACATTCTGAAATGAGAAGTGCATGGTTAACTACAGAAAGGAATAAAAAGCCAGATCCAGATGAAAAGAGACAACAAAGGTGAGGAAGTACCTGGGTCAGTAAAATATGAGGTTCATTCGTAAACTTAAAATGAACCTCAAAATGATTTCCCTTGGCTTCAACAAAAATTGATCTATCATAGTCATATCTGGAAAACTCTAATTTAACTCTCTTCTTTTTGTTTGCTGCTTCGGTTGCTTTCCCTTCCGACTTGGACTTTAAGACATCTACCATTTCAGTCTGATTCTCTGATGTACCATCTTTCACAATTTCCATCATATCATCATTGGTTATTTCAGCTTCATCGCCTTGATCAACTTCACTTTCAAATCCTGCTGATGGTTCTTTGGCATTAAGTTCATCTTCTGAATCATCTTCATAATCCATCTCATCAGTAGCTTGAAGTTTTTGTTTTTTCACGTCCAAACCAAGATCTTCGGCAACATCTAAGTCATTACCAAGATCATCATCATCATCATTTTCTTCATGTTGTGAACTGCTGCTGGCTTCATCTCTTTCACTTGAACCCTTTGATTGTGAATCGGGAACAAAATTTTTTATGCCATTAATTTTTGATAGCAAGAGCATTTCATTTTGGATCGAATCTTCCAATGCCCTAAGAAACACAATTTCCAATGTGGCTTCCAAATCTTCAGGTGATACATGAGCATATTGTGGATTATTTTCAAGTGGATAAAAATTAATTTGAAGCTTGTAAATACTGCATATCTCTCGCTTCCGTTGAGAAAATGGCACCACAGTTACATTCATATTCTCTATTATGTCAGCTACTGTAATCTTCTTCAGCTTATTAGCAAGACACTTTGCAACATCCCTGTTGTATAACAAAGTCAGTTTTTCTGGTTCACTATAAATATAGAAGCAATACAGCGGCACAAGCATAAAGAATAAATGCCTAGAGCCTTCACTAGTCAACAAAAATAAAGATGCTTCAAACATGGAGAAGAATGATAACAAACAAATCCAGAAATAAAGCATCGTGCAGACAATCAGTTTAAGAGAGATGATAAACACAATTTAAGAACGATCACAATTTCAAGAACGTATCAATCTTAAACATGCAAAATGATACACATATATAAGAATAAAACAAATAATGCATATGTTCCACTGTAGGGTGATTTCAGACACTCTTCACCCTTAATTACACCAGAAACTGAACTAGAAAAAGGATTTATATAGTATAAAGATTATGATATACAAAGATGAGAAGTATGAAACTTATGCCTTGAAACCACAGAAAATTCACATACAAACATACAATGTGATCAAAATATATATATAAAAAATCACTAATGAAGCTGATTTGTGTCCACAAAATTCACATACAAATATACAATGTGGTCAATAATGTTCCTTTCACGATAGTTCAATAAGTTTTAAGGTTTACCTAAATTTTTTTAAAATAAAAAAATAAATGGAAACAACAAAAAAAGAATGCTGATGTTATTGTTGCTGAAGTCATTATGTTGACTAAGAATATTAACTCATTGGAAATAACATACACAAGTCATAACAAAGGCAAATAAATTGTCACGTAGGGAAGAATCAAGATACACCAATTCTAACTTACATTGAGTGGCCCTCTCGCAATGGGCATGTCATAATAGGTGTCTTAATATCTTGTGAAGCAGTCATCAAGATCTCCTGAAGACGAGGAATTCCAAGTGTCACATTCATCTCGCCACGCCCAGCATGATGGAATGTGTTCAACCTGGGATACATATTTCATCTCCATAACAAAAGAGAATGATGGTAAAATCAGACAATATATGCTATCTATCAAATGAGTTCTTTCACTGGAACAAACAACGAATATGAGTTATTGGCATTAATTAACGTAGTATCTGTCTATTTCATGTGACATTGCCAACTTCATCCTTCTCATGACTCTAACACTAAACACCTCTACCCGCAGAAGATGACTGCAATGGCCTGAGTTTTTCCTTCTCTTGAAAGTCAAAAGTTTAGTGCACATATTCTCGTAGGTCATTTTAACCCCACATCTAATTCTATTTTATATCCCTCTCTTCTATATGAGCAAGAAAAAAACTTCTTTTCATGAATTTTTGTTAAGGAGGGTACTCGCTAATCAACTAACCAAAAGAGATTCCTAACCAGGAAAGCCTGGGAAAAAAATTCATTCTTTACCAAGTATCTACACTAATTAAGATGACTTATTCCTTTCCAACTAAGAATTGCTTTAAACAAGCCTTATTCAAAGAGAGAGAACATGATTAAGCCTCAAAAGAAGAAATACAAGGGAAGGTCTTACGTCATCTGTGTCGATGGCTCTCCAATAGACTGTGCAGCAAGTACGCCAACTGGTTCTCCAGGCTGTGCCAGACTTGATAGGTACTTATTTTCCAACAGTCTGACGAAGTCTTCTTTTTGTACCAGACCAGGAACCTTATCCTTCGAAAGTGAATTATATATGAACTCTGCTTTCTCTTGAAGAGCTGAAGGCAACTCATGAATGAAGAGATTATACTTTCCAAGTTGATGATGACTTTTTTGGCAAAGCATATCTTGGTTCTGAAATAAAAATAGGTATGATGCCACTTTGAACGAAATCAAACAATTTTTTTATAAAGGGGAAAAAAAAACTCTATTACGCATTCAGATTTGTGAAGGTTATCTTACAGCTGCAAGTGCTTCAAATTTCGTAATAAAGGCTGTTTTATGGACATCTACACCATCCTCGCCATATTGGAATTGAATCACGGAGCCATCAGCATCACGGACAGTGTGATCGTAACAAATTTTCAGAGACTCCAGATTTTTTATTAGGCATCTTTGTAGGTATCCACTGCGAGATGTCTTAACTGCTGTATCAACCAACCTATTAAATAGAACTCACGGTTTGCATATCAATAGAGATGTCATGGAAACAATTCAATTTCTAATAAAGTAAAAAACAGGCATATTTCTATTATATAGAATATGTGTATATTGGTATATTTAATACTATGGTGGATAAAACATGTTAAGTGACCATCAAAAGAAACACAATACACTTCACTAAAAGGATGCGAAGTATATCAATTTTTTTTATTGGGTGTTGTATTAAGGATTGGTCTCCTTTATCTTTCATTTTGTTCTCATTGCTCCATTTTCTATGTTGTATTTTCTCTTTTCTTTGTTTATCTCATGGTACTCTGAGCATTATACTCATTTCATTAATTCAATGAAAAAGTCTTGTTTCCATTTCAATATATATATATATATATTATATAATTGGTGGCCTAACATAACCCTTCCTTTTTTAGCAATCTGTTTCAAGTTTCTTGATAGCACACAAGGTCAAATCTTAAACTGAAATGAAGATCAAGAATACAAACTTAACTAAGACTGTATGTCTAATATAATGCGGTTCAAATGCACATACATGACATAAAAGTAATTTAACTGGATGTGGATATATATAAAATAAAATAAAAATAGCAACATCCTATTTATGCCAAACCATGCATAAAGTTACTGTGCGATCAGCAGAAGTCTAGAAGAAGTTTAATTTACCCTTCACGGCCAGCCATACAATGGAAGTAATATTCTTGAGGTCGAAGACCAGTAAGAAAGCGATCAACAATGAACCCTCCAGCTCGTGATGCCCAATCCCAAGGTGGAAAGCAGGGTAAGGTCTTTCCTGAGACCATTCTAGGAACTCGTTTGCCTTCTAACTGTTGCTGGCCTAAATGTGAAGATATTTGTTGAAAATTAGCCTGTTCAAAAGCAAGATATTTTAAGGGGGAAAAGGAAGGAAATAAAAAAAGAATCTCAAAATGTAGTAAAATTGTGACAGAGCATTCATTTAAGTTTCCAACCAGATGCACTTAAATGCAACAAATAATTTAAGAGAAAAGCATTTAAACTGCATCAACAAGTTTAAGTTCATAGAAAAAGGTCAATTACATTGTGATGGATGGAATCCTTAAAATACATTTGTAATCATTCGTTTTATTTTTCTTAGATTTTGATGTAAGAAGAATAGGGGTTAATTCCCTTTTTACCCTTGTAATAAAACTCTAAACAAGAACCTTCCTCTCTTATATGAAACACATTTTATCATTCTAATAAAAGATCCAAAATCTTGATTTTTGGAGGATTACTACTTGAGGCTACTACATCAGATTTTGTGTTCTTTATTGCCGCGTCTTACTTTCTATGGTACAAACTACAAAGAATACCACCATCTATGATTTTACCATCTTCAGGGAAATTATAACTTCACTGTTGCATCAAATTAAACAGGAAGGAGAAAATTAAACCATTATTCTCTACAGGAAAAAAATGACCCATGAAGCCTATGCTTTGACTCTCTAATATTATCACCAATTAGTTCAATAGGAGAAAGAAAAAGTAGCATTTGCAAAGGCATAGGATCCTATTTATATAAGCTTCTAATGAATCATCAAACAACTATACCAACTTTTCTTTTCAATGAACTGACACAAGGAAAAATAAAAAAAGAACAACTAACAACAACAATACAAACTAACTACAACCCTAACTAATAGAAAGAAGCTACTCAGCAAACAAAAAACATGAAACATGTAGCTATTAATATAATAGCATTGCAGGGATCAAATAAATGAAAGACATGACCTTGTTCTGTACTTCTGTTGCATATAACAACCACAAGATCTAAATGTTTAGGCTAAAGCATAATTGATCTTATATGCTTAAGAAGTTGTACATAGGTAAGGTGAACTTTGTTCGGAAAGAAATCTACCTTTAATATGCCATTTTAACAATTGCAATAATGAAGGCTTACTTCACTTAAGGCAAAAAAGGAAAGAAATTTTGGGGAAAATGAAGTTTTAAAAAGAAAAGAATGAAGATGATAGAAACTTATCACAACTATGGGAGATGCATTATAAAATTGGGGTGAGAAAGGCTAGAACTGTCGACCGCAGGATTACTCTGAAGCTGTGAGATATGAGAGATGCATTATACCGATGACAAATGATCAAAAAGAACTGCAAAGAAACCTACCATACCACCTTTAGCCCCAGAAGTCGTCATCAGAGAAATGCAGTTCTTCACCGAGGGTTTTAGCAAACCTTCAGATAGCAAATCCTTGAGAACCTTCGAGTTTCCAGTCCTTTCATTAAGTTGGCTGGTCATTTTTCTATCCAATGATGTAAGTGCACATTCTCCATTATTGGAAATAGTTTTCTCAATATTCAGCTGCAGTGTCATTGGGTCTGGAAATCAAATAAAACAGGTCCCAAAATAAATCAATAAGATAAAATAAAGCATAATCATCCTTCAGAACCCTTTTTTTCTTTTACTCAAACAATTTCTATAATAGATCCATTGCTATTTGGCAAACACAAGTAATACTAGTTATTAATTACTTAAGTTTATGCATCAAGCACTATTAGTGAACATGAAAATACCTAATTTTTCTCCATCCTTGACCTTAAGAAATCTAAGGTGCACCTGTTCACCAATTTTCTCGCAGATTTGGAGTTGCTTCTCTCTCTCCTTGTCCATATATTCTATCAGCAAAAGATCATCTACTCCACATGTGAAACCATGCGTCTAAGCAATGAAAGGTGAATGTGTAAGTATTATCAATGCCAACTTGTAACATGAGTTATAAACTAAAATATGCTATTTTATATAAAAGAGGGAGAGAAAATGAACTCGAGCACCATCACCTGAAGAAAAACAGTGAACAAGCGACTCATTAAAGAAAGCAACAGGCCGGCAGTATTTGAACCATAAAGCTCCTGCACTGTATGCACTAAGCCATAATCACCAAATTGAGCCTTATCTATGACACCGCGCACCAATTCATTTTTAAATATTAGTAAGCTATCATCATCCAACCGTGCTGCCTTCAATTTATCAACCTTTGAGTACTCCTTTGAATTCCCTTCATCAAGAACTTCACCTTTTCCCAACTTATTTTCGTTCATAGTTCTTTTTCTCTTCGATTTATCGCCATCGACCATTTTAACTTTGGAAGAATTATTTCCCATATCTCTACACTTAAAAAAACCACGTGGAATTTTCACATCTTTTTCCACACAAAATGGTGGGGAGCCTCTAGTGATATGATCCAATAAGGCTGTGACAACCTGTAAACCAAAAGAAAACAAAATTGATTACACTACAATAAAATAACCATGACAGGCTGACAGCCAGTATTTGCAAACATCTTATCAAAACAGAATTCCTCTTATTTACTAAAGTAGCATATGCTTCTGCAATTCTCATCTTTACTGTGTTTTTTGCATGATGAGACATCTTATCACGTCTATATACAACATGAACGGGCATGTAACTTTTTTGGCTAGCAAATTTCTAAAAACCTGTTTTCCTGTCCAAAGAGGCCCTGGTTTCCATACTGCAGGAAGAACAGGTAGCATCTCAGCTTCAAAATCTAAAGTGAAAATCTTCTGCCCAGGTTTCTCTGAAGAAGCGTGTGCTCTTGATGTTGAAATGCCAGAACTATAGAGAAGCTGGCTAAACTCGTCAAAATTTAAAAAAGTATCCTTCTTCGTGAGAAGTACAGCACTTATAATGTGGTCCTGAAGAATATATACAAAATTAGGTGGTTAATCACTGACTTATAACAATGACATCAGAAAATATATGAAGAAATAAGCTCAGAGTTTCAACAAAAGCTTACTTTCAAAATAACACGGTACCTGAATTAAGGCTCTGATGGGTTCCCCGCTGGTGGGTTTGACATATTGGTTATTTGCATTCACAATGTTATAAGCTTCAGCACGAGAAATTTCATCTTGAGGAAAATGAACGTTCATTTCATCCCCATCAAAATCAGCATTATATGTACTGTAGTTAGCGGACAATAAATTTTCAATGGCACATGTTCTCATAAAGAATAACACAATGTTTTACAAGTATATACGAATTATACACGCTGGTACCTGCAATTTGCATAATGCATGCGAATTGTTTTCTCACCCTTCAAGACACGAACAACATGAGCCATTATACTCGGCTTGTGAAGTGTAGGCTGTCAAACAAGCAAACAAAAAGTCAAACAGGATATAAATAAACTATTTTAGGGTTTTTTCAATAGATGAGTTATTCTTGTCGTGCGACTGCTGAGCTCCCACACCCACAGTCGAGTTTTCCTCCTGCCGTGTCGAGCTTATGATCAGCCACCAATTTTGCAACTGCTCCCAAAACCTAGTTTCTCTTTTCTCTGCCATCTCACGCTCACGATGAGCAGCCCATTTCAGCAATTCTTCCCATGACCCTTGTGCTACTTCTTCCATTTCTAAAACAATACTTCCAAGATGAACTTGCTTGGATACCAATTGTTAGGATACTTCCTAACTAGAATAAGATCTAAATTTTGAATATATTGATATATAAAGATGAAGAAATACAAGATATACCATGTTCAAGGTACTTGGAACACTCCCTCTAGAGTATACTAACTCAAGCCTTAAACCACTCAACTAATGTCTACCTTCACTCACTCACCTTCCTTCTATTTGTAACAAGATTCAGTAACCAACTTCCTATCTAATTACTCTCATACCCCTTACTAATACCATACTACTATATTCTTATCCAAGTACCTTACAAAAGCGCACTTCCTTGACCCTTCCAATATCCAAGCTTTGCAATCCTGTTTGTTAATCGCTTGACAGGACAAACTATTAGATAGGTTAAAAGAGTTAAGAGGGGTAAATATGAAATCTATGGATCTTAACAAAAACAAATTTCATCTTGATATGAACGGCCAATGGCTCAAAATTATTATTTACATTTAATTTAATAATTTGAATGTAATTTTATTGTTTTTTTTTTATAACAAGTTAAATATGAGTATTTTTGTCATTTTCTATGATTTCTAAGAGGATATCTAGAGTTTGGCCTTGGAGTGTTCAAACCTTAAGTAGGGGAGTAATGTTCAAACCTTGGGTAGGACACTAGTTCTCCTTACCTCCTGATCTTCAATCAGGAGGTAAGCCTTATCTAATCCTTCCCTTAGGATTGAACTTGAATAGATTTGAGGGTTTTAGTAATTTGAATTAGGGATTCTCATAACAAAAGGGTTCTTAATTCCAATCTCACTGGGGCTTTCATATCACATCCTGTCATACCATTCTTCAAAATAAACCATCCATGTAATCACGTTGGCAAAAGAGTTTCTCCTTCCCAAGCAAAAGAAAGTGCCATCTGCATACTAAAGATGTGAGAGGAAGATTTTATCCCTCCGCACATGGAAACCCTTAATACTGCTCTTCTCCACTAAATGTAAATCATCCTTTCATACTCAAAAACCCATTTTAACAAAGAAATCAGCAACAAACTAAAAACTAAATACCAAAATAGGACCAAAAACAGGAAATTATTACAATGTTATCCTACTAATCCACTACATCACATTTATCTTGGAAACAACTATAACAATCATGACAATGAAGGCATGATCCTAGGTTCAAGACTTGTAGAAAGCAGCACACATGTAAAAGAAATATGTCAAATGAGAACCAAAGTTTACCTGTCGATTCACAAGAACAATATCTCCATCTTGCAGATGTCGATTCACAATTTTCCCTTCAAATTCATAGTCATCGCTTCCTTGATCCACAACCACACCGCGAGAGGATGGCAATTTCCTCGAGATAGAAATGCGTGATTTTCGACTTGGTTTCAAGTTCAACTTTACCGTAGCTAGCTTATCAATGTAATGTGTGGCTCCTGGATGGGTTTCAGGACCATTGATTATAGCATTTCGTAACTTCTGAACATTCCAAGCTGTCACTCTCTGGAAAAAGTAAAAATAAAAATGAACACATCAAACATGATCAGTTTTCAACGAAAAATTTGTCTTGTTAAATAAATAAATAAACATGATCTTTTTCCATGAATTCTAAATGTGCATTTACAAGCTAAACCAAAGTCTCGATCACTACACTGTAAGTCTAACTCATACTAACAATTACTTAACGCCAAAAAGCATGAGGTTCTAAAGGAAACTGCAAAAGCTACCATGAGAAAAGAGCTAAGAAAAGAGCTATTTTCGACGGCCAAATTATCTTATCCCCAACCCCCCTTCCACACCCTAATTCACAGAATGATACTCATCACCTTCCTCCACTCCTTCCTAAAGAAAAGTCCTCAAGAACTTTTTAACTTTCATCCACTCCTTCCTAAAGAAAGGTCTTCATGAGTCATGTAATCATCTTTCCTTGCCTGGTCGATCCTGGAATCCTAAATTGAGAAAGATAGCAAAAAGGAATGTTGCCACTCAACACCAACTAAACTAAAGTAAGTCGTCTGCCAAAGAGAAGAAGTTTCTACCAAGAAGACTCTTTTGAACTTTTTTACCATAGAACTCCAAAAAGATGGTGACAGGCCAAATGGTAAAACCTATATCTATGAACAGAGCTGACTTTGCACACAAAAGAACTAGCACATCTTCTAAATTTGCCTTCATTACAATTGCTTTCTCATGCATTCCTGTTAACCTTAAGACTCGACATTAACTCAAAAGGCTATAATATGAGTAAATGCTCCAAAAGGATTCCTCATCCCAGAACAAAATAACTTGAATTCTTTTCATTACAACCTTAAACTTTTAGTTTTCAATCTAATGTCATTCTCACTAATATTGTTGCTTAAATGTTGCCCTGCACACTAATTAGACTAACTAGAAATGATTTAGCACAATAAATAGCACACTAATTACACGAACTGAACAAATTAAAAGGCAGGCAAGGCAAGCATGCAAAATACGTTTTAATTCGAAATTTTTTAGCTTGGCTGCCCCTATTTTATCCACAACTAATCTGCTCTGCTGTGCCACATGTTGCCAAACCTTATCAAATCGCCACTTGTCGGTCTAATCTTAAACTAGTACATACCATATTCAAAATCAAATAAGCATAATCAATACTACTACAAGAAGAATTCTGTTTAGATTAGTACCTCTGGATAGGTTAATCTCAATGCAAAATAAGGGGGAATTCCAATTTCATTAACTGCTAAGTATGGATCTGGTGAAATGACAGATCGGCATGCAAAGTTAACCCTCTTTCCCATCATCTTTTGACGAAACATGCCTTCCTTTTTCTCCAATAACTGACATATTCCCAAAGAAGCATCTTTTTTACCCGGACCTGCCATCAAGAAAGCATGGTCAACATTATAGCCAGTTACATGACTTTTGTTGATACATTTTTCAGACAAAGACCTCTCATGGCAGAGTTGTAGTCTAAACTGATTGATTTCACTAGGTTAAAATTGCAATATCATCAATACAATAATTTTGTAGCCATGGTAAGGCAGATCTTTTCAACTACTGGCAAAATGCCAGATGACGTGTGCATTATTTCATTATAACAAGGTGGATTTTTATTTAGATGTCTCACAGTAACAAAGCCCTAAAGAAGAATATGGGAAGGCTCCTGATTGGAAATGTGCAGGAAGAAAAACAAAAGAAAAAGGTAATTAAACAAATAAATTGACAAGCCAGCAAGAAAAATTGCAATAATTAAGTCCCCAACTTCAGCACTCTTCCTTTTCAATATTTAAAATTACTGTAACTTATTTCACTAAAGTATACCCGGCAGAAGGATGCAAGCTAGAACCAAAAAATCAAACCAAACCAAGTCAGAGCAATTGGTTTCATCAAAATGCATTCATTTCGATCAATTTCATAAAATATAGTGCCAAAAATTAGTTTGTGGTAGATATGGATGGAAAGGAATCACGGGACTTCTGGATCCAACAAAAAAGTCAATCCAGTCTTTTTTTATAGTGTTCTCTTTTTCTTGCACTTGGTGTAAATTGAATCATCTATTTTACTCTCTCCTTTGTCCAATTGAAGATGTCTTTTGTACCTCCATTGGTTTGGGACTTTTCATCCCCTCTTTTTATAACACCAATGAAATTGTTTCTTATAAAATAATATAATAAAAATAATCAAAAGAGAAATTAGTTTGTGAGCACTATTGGTTCGATTTGATTTCTATGGTTCAGGCTTTCGTTCACTCGATCCATTGCCCGAAGAGGTCCAATTCTCCACTCCACCCCTCTGTCAGTTTCAGCCAAAACAGAGCATTTGGGTTGTCTTACGTGGTTGACCGAATGTGACCAGTCAGTTTTGTTTCCAGAAAGAATAGTTTCGAAAATTTATTCTTCAACTGATAGGTGAAGTTCAGCCTCAAATTTAGAAAGAAACAGTTGTTTTGGTCCATATGTTTTATCCAATAAACAACAATAGAGAAAAGAATATAAATATAGCCTACCAATTTTTTAGAAGAGCTTAATTACAAAAAAAGACGACATGAAAATCCATTCGTCCATTAATGTTAAAAAGTAAATTTTCAATTTAAATCTGGGAAAGGAAAAGAAGCCAAGTTGGCGTAATGTTGTTTTTTAGTAATGTTGTTTTTAGTTCTCTTTCAAGGTTGTTGGGTTCAGGGTTGGGTACTTTTTCTAACCTTTTACTTTTTTGGATAAGAGTATTTTTTTGTAGCTTTTGATTCAGTTGTATTGCGTTGATACTCTTTTTGAATTTTTCTTTTCATTAATGAATAATTCTGTTACTTAGAAAATAAAGTAAAGCCATAAAATTGAGAATTGAAGCACTAGATATAAATTGAAGGATGAAAATTTTCATAGAAACTTAACATAGAATAAACATGCATACCAACTGCAGTTTTGCTATCAAACAAAATATTGATAGATTGTTGAAGATCCATCCATAGCCTTACTATCTTGGTGTGTTCCGATTTGTTAGCATGTGCATTTCCTAATGATATATTGGACTGTAGCACCTTGTTCAGTAACACAGTTTGAGGATGCTCCATTACCTGAGAACACAAATTAGCAGCAATTCATAATGAGAATACATAGTTATAGCCAGAACAATTAGATCTTGGGTTAGGAAAAAGACATTGAAGGTTAAAATAATAGAAAACTACTACAGACATAAAACATACAAGGCCTCGCGATCCTAATTCTCAGGAAGAGTTAAAAATTGAAAGATTGTTTTTATCAAGACTCCTTACTCTATTAATAAGGAGAAACACAAAAGCTAGCCATCAGATGCGTTGTCCCTTTAAAATATTATTGACAAATAATGCCTCAGAGGGCAGGCCAAAAACAAGGTCCCACTACAATTAACAAGAAATGTTATAGTTATCATCAGAAATCATCTCATCAAAAACTTTGAATTCAAGTCGGTTTCCATCTACTAAGTTTTATTCATTTTCATGCATCGACTTAAGGGGTTCCAAACAGAAAAGGGATGAGCTAGTGAGTGATCACAATTCATCGAAACCCTTAATCATTTATGGTATAGAGAGAGGGAGAGTATACTTACAGAATCACCTCCTTTGGCAGGGGGGCGGAACTTAATCGGAGGGACAAGAACAGACTCTAAGAAAAATATGGAATGGCCTGCTTTATTTCCATGTCCCTGCTGACGAATATCACTAATAAAGGAACAGAGCGTAGCTTCATTTTTCCACAAACGCTTCAGGATATCTTTAACCTATTATTAAAAATGATTTGAAGATAAGGAAAGGGAAAACTTGACATGCAATCACAAAATAAACTGGCAGTACCTCAGATGGCATCAAATGTCCTGAGGAGAAATTCTTTTGCATGAAAATTTCAGGGGAAACTTCCTCAGAATCTTCTACAGGGGCCTTGCTTGCAGTGTCATCAAATGCATCTCCTTCCAATGTATTGATAACAGTGGGGTACGAAATCGTAGTCTCTTCCTCAAGCGAGGATATTCCTTCAGCTCCACTACTTACACTCACAGGCTTGCAACCTCTAATGGCATTGGCCTTTTTATGGGCTGCAGCCAAGCCACTCTACATCCACCACAAAGGAGAACTTGAAATCAAATCCCAAAAACTCGTGCAATGACTTGGAAGAGAGTTCAAGATTTCAATTAAATAAATTGTTCCAAATGAAACAGTACATCAACTATATTTGTGAGCACCATCGATTGAATAGTTCTATTGTCCGATGTGGAAGTCATTGAATGAGCAAGTCATCAATACCTAAAACAAACTATTCAAGACACAATATTTGGTTACGAGTGGGCATTTTAGTCTATACCAAGGGTTTCAATTCTATCAATCCATCTTTTTTCTCTTTTTCCTATGGAACCATGTACACTGAGGCACAACGGTATCATACCAAGCTTCCACTCACTAGATAGAGGAGATCATACGGTTTCATGATATGTTGTCAAACTTACTCCTTCCCACTAAACGAACATTCTCAAATGTGTCATGAAGATCTTACCCATTTAGTATACGGTTCACTATCTTATATCAAAAAGGGCACAGTTACACTCAACTATTAGAAAGTAAAATTATAACTACCAGCAATAAATGAGGAAAAAGTATTTATCAAAAAATAAAAAACCGAAAAACTTCTAATTTTCATGAAGAATCTATTGGAAATAGTATTTATCACAGTCAATTTTTCCCATTGCCACTAAATAATCAATTAACGAAGCTTTTAAGAGTAAGAAATGTGCAGTCATTTTCTTAATCAAGCTTTATCTTTGCTAGGATCTTGTGGTCCTTTGCTTCAAGATCTCCTCTTTAGCATCTTTGGTTGAAAATAAACGAAGAATTATGAAGATAAGAGCACCCCCCTTAATGTTTTTTATGGGCTTATGTACAGCTTTATGCTTCTTGGTTGTGTCATAGTTCTAATGACTTATTTTGTAAATATCCTCTTTCTTTAATCCTATTGGATTGGAAGCCTTTTTTGTAAGTAGTTCTCTTGGTGGGACGGTGGGGGTTCTCTCTTTACTCTTCCCCCTTCCCTTGGGTCGTTTTTTGCCTTCTCTTGGTGATAATGCATCCCTCTGGTTTCTTATAACAAAAAAATTATAATAATAATAACCACGTTTCCTTCCTAGTGAAGACACCCACCTCTTGAACCTGTTGTTGAAACAAAATTATTCTAAATTAAGATCCTTGAACTATTTTGCTTTAATAAAATGTGGTTGATATCATTAGCAACCTTAGAGAAATGGAAGAATAAAAATAGGAGCTAAGCAAAGGAAGACCAAAGAGCGATGGAAAAGAGGAGAAAACAAAAATAAAAGAATCTGACATAAGTTATACCATACCAATAATCAAAAAGTTGGTAAAAAGAATTTAATTAATAATAAATTAAAATCAAAATTAAAAAAAGCCCATGAATTAATGGTAAAGCTATAAATGCATTATCACGTCAGAATTTAAAGAAATGGTCATGTAAGAATAGATACCATGTTCAGCCAACCAAAGGTTGGTTTACTAATCTTAGGATTTTTGGCTCCACAATTTTTGCAAGTTTTCTGTTTGGGCTTCAAAAATTTATTCACAACTGATATGGCTTCAGAAAATTGAAGAGAAGTCCATGTTTTTGGTTGCATGTTCTTCCGTTCATCCGTATGCATTGAATGTATAAACTCAGTTACCAAATCTTTATCCTTCAACTCCTCCAACTGTTTAGCCTCAACGACTTCACCATTCAAAATGAGCTCCAGTTGAGATTTACATTTTTCAACCTAAATTCAAAAAATTGGCAAGTATTGTTTATACATAGAAAACAGAAAGCAAGGGTGTATGAAACTAGCTACAACCTTATACTACAGTTATGTTTACCTGGGATTCACCAGCCCGAAAATGGTGGCAAGAGAAACAAGTACGTTGTAGAAGATTATGGAGAATAATAAATAGCAAGGGATTATACACAGGTGAAACGAGGTCAATGTGACCACAATGACCGGGGCAGTAGAAAGGCCTTTGTCCGCAAGATTTGCAACTGCATAAAAAAAATACCAACCAAATTTTAAAACAAATACTGAACAGCATAAATAAACCTTAGAATACAAGACAAGCTCAAAACACTAGATGAAAAAAATGCATTGCGGCTTAAGTAGATAAAAGCAATGTTTTAAAATGGTTAATGCAGCCTTGAGGCGTTCTCTCATAGAGAGGTAAGGCGTAAACCTCATTTTAAATGTAACAATAATCCACACCTCTAAACACTTTGTTGTTTTTCTTCCCCAATTTTTCTGTTTTCTCTTATAATTTTTCAACACTTTTGACCAATTGAAAGAATTTTTTTGCAACTCCCTCGGAATGGGTCTTTCCCTCCTCTTTCTTTTTTTTTTTTTTTTTTTTTTTTTTTTTCTTCCTTTTTTTTTTTTTTTTTTTTTTTTTTTTTCTTTTTTTCTTTTTAAAAAATTTTTTTTTACATCCCTTTGAATTTTTTTTTCCCCCCCCTTTTTTTTTTTTTTTTTTTTTTTTTTTTTCTTTTTTTCTTTTTAAAAAATTTTTTTTTACATCCCTTTGAATTTTTTTTTCCCCCCCCTTTTTTTTTTTTTTTTTTTTTTTTTTTTTCTTTTTTTCTTTTTAAAAAATTTTTTTTTACATCCCTTTGAATTTTTTTTTCCCCCCCCTTTTTTTTTTTTTTTTTTTTTTTTTTTTTCTTTTTTTCTTTTTAAAAAATTTTTTTTTACATCCCTTTGAATTTTTTTTTCCCCCCCCTTTTTTTTTTTTTTTTTTTTTTTTTTTTTCTTTTTTTCTTTTTAAAAAATTTTTTTTTACATCCCTTTGAATTTTTTTTTCCCCCCCCTTTTTTTTTTTTTTTTTTTTTTTTTTTTTGTAATTTTGATACATCAATCAAAATAAATAATCCCAATAAATTGGAATTTCCATCATTTCAGCTACTACACTCCATTTTAGCATTTCCTATCCATACCAACTAACAACCATAGAGATAAAAAGCAGATGTACATAAAATGGAAAACAATTAAGATAGTATTCTTTGAGCCTATAGCCTATGAAATGGAAGCATCACAGCATAAACTCATAGGTGAAGCCAAGCATATAAAAGTTCATCACAAGCACAGATACAGAAAATTGGCTGGAACGGGACAAACATTCGGTTTCTGAAGAGCGGTAGAAAAGAACATGGGATACTCACAGTGCTGTCTCATCCAAAGAACCCATTGCAGGATCGTAGAGTCCACCAGATACAGGTCTGCCCATACCATCCAATAATATGGGTGCAGTAATTTTTACAGCACTGTGTTTGCGAACCTCCTCACTAGTCATGAAGCTGAAGGCTACCACCTTGACCGACTCCGACGCGCCCTGCAACAAATTATCGCTATTAAAGAACCTACACTACTTTTCAACGTCCTACCATAAATTGCCAACATAAAAGCTGTTCTACAACTAGAAACGGCCCCCCCTTCATCAGTAGAAACTTGGAACACCAAACATTAGATACAAGGAAGATAATTTCAAAATCAACTATGTGTCTTACTTCACATCCTCTCGCAAAAACAATAGTAAGAAAGCGAACACTCAAAAACATACAGCAGTTGAGAGAAACGGGCATTAGTACCTCTATGGTCTGAGCCATGGCTGTGACAAGCTACTCCAACTACTCAGTCTTCAAAAACGGAAGGGAAACAACTGAGCTTTGAAGAGCACTTGCGGCTTGAAACTTTAGGTGGGTTTTACAGCAATAATGTGAACTAAAAAAAAAAAACAAAACAATACAAAAATACGTCTTTTTAAACTAATTTCAATAGGAAACAAGATTTCGTTTATACTGATTTAGGGTAGCTCTTTACCATGCCAAGGTTGAAGCAGCGGTGGGAGTGAGACCTTGTCGATGGCAACCTGAAAACGAATGACAAAAAGCGTCTGCAGCGTCAGTAGTTGCAGAGAAGGATAGAGGGAAACGCGAATGACAGACGATGTGTCTAGACGGCGGAGGAGGTATCTAATCGACGGCGCCAGGCGGCGGCCGGTTACTGAGAAAATGAGAGGGAAAAGCGAAAGACGAGTTGGACGTATAAAAAAAACAACCTTATTTTTATAGGCTTTATAGAGTGGTGATCAAACCGAACCGACCGAACCGGATATTTTAAAGAAGTACATACAAAACCAAATCGAACCGTTTCTTTTTTATAAATGTATTTTGGTTGATTTTGTTCCCTATCCTTTTTTCTCCTCTTCTTCTTCGTTCCTCTTCTTTCTTGCCTATCCCTACCTCAAACAAAAATATTTTCCTCTTGCCTATCTCTACCTCAAAAATCTATTTAATGTCGTTAACTGATGCAAATTTAAAACATTCTATATAAAGACGAAAAACAAAACGTATCATCAATAAAGAACCTGAGAACTCAGAAGTGAGCTGAAGGACAGAGACCTCTTTGCGAGAGGGAGATGAAGACGGTCGGCGAACGGAGAAAAGCGGCTGAGCGAGGGAGATGAGGGATCGTGAGAGAGACTACGAGAGGGAGCAGTGAAGCCGAGAGAGGGTGATGAAAGTCGACGGCGAACGGCCGAATGATGGCCGATGGAGGAGACGTGAGCCGTGAGGTCGAGAGGGAGAGAGACTGAAAGACGGGAAAAGGGGCTGGGCGGCGCCAAAGTTTTTCGTTTCTCTTTTCTTTTTCCTTTTGATGATAACCTACACTTGAAAACTAATAAATTATATTTATGTTTTTACTGTTGTTTTCTAAAAACGATTCGGTTCGGTTCAACTTTTTAATTCGATTTTGGAATATATGAACCAAATTGAATCGAATATTTTGGTTTCGATTTCAATGAACATTTATGCCATATTGCACAGGTTGTAAAATTTAAAAATATAATCTTTTCATAAATATTGATATGTGATTTTATTATATATTGATAATTATTATATTATTCATTTATAAATTTTAATAATTGTTAATACTACGCCAACATTATTAAAATAATTTTCTGACTTATTCTAACATATTAAATTTTTCAATACACATAAAAGCTGTAGGGGCCAACACTAATGCAAAAATAACAAAAAAACAATTGGCGTCGGTTGGCAAAAATATGTAATAAAAATATAACTATTTTGTTATTTTGTTAGTTACAATCCAACTGAAATAGGACGATCTTAAATCCAAAACCTAATAATTAAAACTCTTGTTATTTAAATATTCACAGTTAATTACAATATTTAGGAAATAAATATTTTGTTAACTGTAATATAATTGGAGACATAAGTAGTAATTTCAGACAGTTTGATAATTGAGATAGTTATTCAATTATTTCTAATTTAATCAATGAAAAAATTGTATAAATATAAATTTAAACTGAACAAAAAGAAAAAGAAAATTGAAGAATAAAAGCCTAAAACAACAAAAAAAAAAAAAAAAAAAAAAAAACCTAAAAAAAAAAAAAAAAAAAAAAAAACCTAAAAAAAAAAAAAAAAAAAAAAAAACCTAAAAAAAAAAAAAAAAAAAAAAAAACCTAAAAAAAAAAAAAAAAAAAAAAAAACCTAAAAAAAAAAAAAAAAAAAAAAAAACCTAAAAAAAAAAAAAAAAAAAAAAAAACAAAACAAAACAACCATGGGAAATAATTGAAACAAGTGAAAATTTGGAAGAGATGTCACACATGGAGTTGTGTACATGGACTATTTTCTTTAAAAATATATATTAACAAAATTAATTAATTAATTAAAATAAAAAACATTAAACCTTTGATTTGAGGCAAAGGAGGAATAAAGTAGTTGTAAATTACACCCAAAATCCAATTAGAGAAACGAGAGTCTCAACACCTCCAATTAGTTTTCAAAGTGAATGAGACTAGAATACTGGATCCATATAGGATCTTGATAGCATAATGAACAACACAACGAGCATACCAATTTCAAATACAATGATAAAAAGATTAAAAGAGGCATTTTCCAACTATCTAACCAACAACACAATCTCATAAAACAATATTCTTCACCTTGATGAAATCATATGAGTTGTTAATCAAATTAACCACCTCTCATGCGTCTAATTCAAGTACCGTTCATTGCACTGCTTTGCAAACTTCCAAGAAACGTAAAAAGAGATTATATATGTATATGTATGTATAGGATTAAATAAAAAATAATAAAAAAATTGAATATATATATATATATATATATATCACACATACATACACACACCTATATTGTGCTTTAAATTGAAAAAAAAATAACAATTACAGAAAATTTACATTGCCAAATACCAATAAATCCAAATACAAAATTAACAAAAAAAAAAAAAAATTATACAATTGTTTTTATTTTTTAAATGTTGCTCAAATTTGATTTGCAATATTATTCATCAGTTGATTCATTTATCTCAATTAATGTCAACACAAATCCAACTTACCATGTAATCTTTATAGTTGTAAAACTAAAAGTTAAGCTATGTGAATATTTGAGTAGACATAGTTTATATATTACGAAATCCAAATTGGGTTTAAATGTACTAAAAAATTTAAAAATTATTTAAATATACAAGTTTAAAATTTGAAATAATATATAAATCTAACTATTATAAATTTAAAATTTAAAAGTAGACTAATATATAAATATAAAACCGAAACTACATTATCTACTAAACCAGCCCTAAATTTAGAAAACAACTATTTCCTTCAATTTCGATTTCTTAGTGGCTCTTCAATCCATCAATATATATACACACATTGGCCACAATAAATACTTAAGTTTTCTTTAAAAAAAAGTTTAAGAGGTTTTTTTTTCTTTTTTTTAGTGAAAATGTAATTCAAAAAGCAAAAGAGAAAACAAGCTAGATGTTGTACTAATTTAAATTTATCTAAGGTTAAGAATGTTACACATGAAAAGTTATAAGTAGTCCTACATCACATGACATAATTCAATTCTTTATACACTAGCTAACAACTTTTGAGTTAGTTCAACAACTATGTTGAGAAAATTAAACCTGTTGAATTAGCTTAATTTAATAGTTAAAGGAAGTTAGCTATAACGAGAATTGTGAAGTGTATAAAAACTACACCCTAATTTATGGTTAAGTGTTGCAATGTTTAGTACATATGTTGGGGATTGGATGAAGTTTAACTTAACATTTAATCGTATTACTAAACATTTTAAAAATTCAATAAACTAAAATATAGTAAATTTTTTTAGGAAAAAAAAAGAGAAAAACTTAAAATTCAAAAGATCAAAATAAGATCTAAACTTGAACTCATTTTAAATATGACAAAAAGAATAAAAATATTTATAAATATAAAAAAAATTACGGTCTATCTGTGATACGATATATTTTGATATTAGTTGTAAATATTTTAAGTAATTTTGTCATTTTTTAAAAATTTTTTACAACATATATATTATTTGTTGCATGTAATTTATTTGTTTGTTTTCTTAAATAACATTGTATGCATCTGAACTTTGGAAATAAAATTAGACATGTATTTAATTTGTTTGGTTACCCACCCTTGGAAAATGGACATTTTTTTAATTGTAGTTTTTTAAAACAATTAGAAAATATTGTTGTCTGAAAACTAATTGTAATAATATATATATAAGTTATTTATTAAAATATATACAAATAAAAGTTATATATAAAAAATATATAAATCCACCCTGACAAAATGCCGACTTCTTATTAAAATTTATTCACATCACTTTTCCCTCCATTCACATATTCTTTTATGTCATTTATAATTCTAGTGCATGAAATTTTTTTTTTTTTAATAAAAAACAATCTATTTTGAAAATATTAATTCATAGAAAATGATATATTTTTATTTTATGTTAACACAAATATTCTGGAGAATTATTAAATAATAGTATATAATAATTAGTTGTTAATTGGGATCCCATCAGGTTTAATTAATATATATTAATTAATTAATTTATCATATTTCATGTTAAGATTATAAAATTTGAAGAAAAATTTAAATCCATGAATTTTAACTATGATCGGATGATATCTAAAAGAGGTTTATATCTATTTTAAATGAGATGGATCGAAGATAACTAGGTGCTCAACTACGACGTATATTGTATAATTACTTAGGTCACAGTATCGAAGGAAATGTCATTCGGACAAAGAGAAACACTTTAAATTAAGGTTTTTGTATTTTTTTTAATTATGCACTAACATTATCTTTTTAGGACCCATTAGTGGTTCTAACCAAGGAGTACGCAGATCCCAAAAACGCATAGTCTCTCCCCCAAAAATGACTTCTTCGGGCAGAGAACGCATTAGATATTTACCTAAACCAGTAGATCCTTGAGTGGATCCAACCTTAGCTCCAAGATGTTAGTCTCTAACTAAAAATGTAAATGCTTGAGCTTGAGAAGCTTCTGGTCCTGTCGGCCAGTAAAACTCACTCGGATAAGCAATATTATTGAACCAGACAAAACAACAAGCAATAAAACAAAAAACAGATATAATTTGCTTTTCAATTCTAATTTGTGGTTGTTTTAAAATATAGTAAAATGAGCCATAATATTTATAAGTATAGAAAAATTTTAGGAGCTATCAATTATATGGTACGAAGATGGCAGTCAAAATTTTTAATGGAAAATGATAAGTCAAACACAAATATTTTTAACTTTGAGATTCTTTTATATTTAAACAATAAACATTAATTATCTAAATATTTAAAATCGAGAAACTTAAGTCCAATATATTACATGTGATACTAATAAAACAAAATATACAGCTGAAAAGAAAAAAAAACACATTTAATTGTCTATCTGTCTACGATATTCTCACAGTCGATGAGATAAATGTGATGCGATGGGACATTGCCTAATACTTCTCTCATTCTCTTCATCTTCTTTCTCTCAATCAATTTCTTCACTCTTTCCCACACAATAATTTCTTCATTCGGCAACTGTTTCGCAGTAATAATCATTTCCATTTGATCACAATTTATCATCAAATTTCTCTTTCTCCTTCTTCTTTCCCTCTCATTTCTGTTACAGTCTGCAAGTGGTGGTGGAGCTTGCCTGCTTGTGGTTATGGCGATTCCAGCGGCCCTGGTGATCCTACCATTGGGCGTTCTCTTCTTCTTCTCTGGCCTCGTCGTTAATCTCATTCAGGTACTGTATACCTGCTTTGATCTGTGTGGCTTCTTCTTTCTTTCTTTGACGATTTGGATCTTTTGAAGTTTCCCTGCGTTCTTCGAGCTTCGATTCGTTTACTGTTGGCTCCTCCCCTGCCTGGATTTTGTTATTGTTTGTATTTTTTGGTGTGTGTGGTTAAGGAAAGTGGCGGAGATTTAATACTTAGGTTAAGTTGCTTCACCCAATTTAGTGGCATGTTTCTCTTGTGGTAATGCATGCTTCTTGCTTTTTTATTTGGAATAATCGTCTGGTTTCGCCAAGATCACTTGTAGATTTAGCTTAAATTCTTCTTTTATCCCTTTTTATTTTCATTGTTCGAGCTTTTATTATTTTTATTTACAGATTATTTTAATGTCGTTGCTTGTTTTTAACAAAATGCGGTAGAGGATCCGGTGTTTTGGGTAAAATACTGTGCCCTGGTTGTAACCATTGAGTCAGCTGATGAGCTTTGACGAACATGGTTTATTTTCTACGCAGTCATTGTGATTATACTCTGCTATGCTAGTATCTGTTTTTTGCATTCTCACCTTATCTTCTTTGAAAGGTTTTGCTGGTTATTCTGATTATGTGCACACTGAACGAATGTGATCTGACTCCTAAATCTCCGCACCCTTGTTTCAGGCAATATGCTTTGTCTTTATAAGGCCGCTAACAAAGAATGGGTACAGAAGAATTAATAGATTGGTGGCAGAACTGTTGTGGTTGGAGCTTGTTTGGTTAATTGATTGGTGGGCAGGTGTTAAGGTGCATCATACTGATCCCCATTTCATATCATTCTGGTAGTTATAGAAGTATTATTGTTGTTGCTGTATTGTAATTTCTCTCTCCTGAATTTTAATGACTTGATTATTTCATCTCATTTTTTTTTGTGAAGGAGAAACATTAGACAATACCAAAATTAATTGTTTCCCCTCATTGAAAGGTTACTCTCTCTGGCAGTCCTCCCCCATTTAAAAAGATGATTTTATGCTTTACTTTTTACTTTTTCTTTTTCTAGTTACTTTACAGGATTACTGTTTTGTGCTGAAGAAATTTCACTACTGAGTTGAAGTGCTATTCATTTTCTTCTAATGTTTTTTTATTACTAAAACCATTAAATGATCAAATTTTCTGTATGTTTGCACTGAATCCTTATCAAGTGGCCTAGTACCTTGTTTTCTGGTTCTTGGATTAGACTAATGAAAGGCCAATTTGTTGAACCATTCTGAATGCAGATTAAAGTGTTCACAGATCGGGAAACCCTTAAATTAATGGGTAAGGGTAAAATTTGTCACTTTTTGCATCCACACATGGTGCATATTTTTGTATTGACTATAAATTTATATCTTTTTTGAACTATTCATGAAATGGCTCAACTAACAACTTAAGTTATGAACTTTTCCAGGTAAAGAGCATGCACTTGTTGTCTCTAATCACAGAAGTGATATTGATTGGCTTGTTGGATGGATTCTAGCTCAGGTGCCTATTTCCTTTGCTTTCTTAATCAAGGATAGTTCAACTTCAATATGTATAACACTTATATTTGTGGGTGCAGCTTCTTACATTTGCTGGCATCTAGTTCTATTACATGTTTTATGTTCTATCAGAGCATAAAATCAGTGTGTTTAATCCCATTTTCTTTCATTTATTATTATTTTATTTTTATTTTTACTTTCTCCTTATTAATAATTTTGAATTTCGTTTGGTAGAGATCTGGATGTCTTGGCAGCACGCTAGCTGTAATGAAGAAGTCATCAAAGTTTCTGCCAGTATGTTAATCTTTTTAAAGTTTCTTTAGCATTCATGAGATTATTATTATTTTTGTAACAAATTTTGAAGTTAACTTTTAAAATTTTCAGTTGCATACCAGTCACTGATGCTAAATTTCTCCTAGTATTTTGCTGACTAAAGTTACCGAAGTTGTTAGAGGGAAGAACTTATCATTTAGAGTTCAATTCTGGCAGGTTTTAGGTTGGTCAATGTGGTTCTCGGAGTACCTTTTTCTCGAAAGAAGCTGGGCCAAGGATGAAATTACTTTAAAGGTAAGGCGTTCATGCTGTACTTTGTATAGGATTTTTCACTATGCACTGGCAGCCTTCTCAATTTTATCACGTGCTTTTATCTGTACTTTACATGTTGATTTCATATGAGGCTCGTCTACAGTCAGGTCTTTTACGGTTGAAGGACTTCCCTTTGCCTTTTTGGTTGGCGCTTTTTGTAGAAGGGACTCGATTTACGGAGGCAAAACTTCTGGCAGCTAAAGAGTATGCAATTGCCAATGGATTACCTGTTCCTAGAAATGTTTTGATTCCACGTACAAAGGTTAGAGTTTATTGAAAACAACGCTTCATGAAATTTTCATTCTTACCACATTTGGATGCACTTTTAATTGTTTATGCCCTTCTTTGAACTTCTTGACCGCTGCAAAAGCAATAGAGTAAAACTGAAGATACCAAAAATCAACGCAGTTTCCTTTGTTCCCTGCTCTCCTTCCTGTGTCTCTTTCTTTTTGCTCTATGTTATGAATTGTGTGATTTAACTACTACTTCTGTTCTTTTAAATATTATGTACGAATTATAAACACTTTGATTTGAGTAATGTGTCTGTATATGACACATATTAAAGCACACATGTATTAACACACCATGGCACTTTAATACCTGTTTGACACTTAGAATTTAGAGTTTGAGATCTTTTATAAACTTTGAAAGCGATGTGAACATAATTTAAAACAGCAAACACAATAGACTTTGAATGAGAAAACTCAGATTTATTTATTTATTTTTTCCCTGGTAGTGTACTATAGTAAATTTTGTATCAACCTATGTCATTTTTTCTTATTAGACCTTAAACCATTAAAAAATGTGTCTGTTCTCTGTTCCGCTTTGAATATCCCGTGTAACTTTTGTTGTAAGACATGAGATTTGACATCATGATTATGGTCTTTTAGAAAAATATACTATTTCATTTGAAACGTATGCCGTAGGCTACTCTAAACCTAACTGGTGGTATCACATTATCAATCTCTCATAGTCCTCATATATCTTATATCTCTCTCTCTCTCTTTTTCCCTCTTGCTGCATTTTAGATGCAATTATCATTATTTAAACTGCAAAATGTTAGGAATGCAAGTTGTCAAAATGGTTAAGGGCCTGTAAATATATTTAGAAAATTTACAATTTAATAAACGTGTCTGCATTAGGTTCATGCCATTTATCAGGATCTCCATATCATATTACCCTTGTCACCATTTTTAATTCTTTCCAGTCTACTGTTTAAGATGTTTTTCAAGAGGAGAGTTTTGATTTGAAAGTTCAGTTCTGTTTAAGGAAATTAGTGACTTGTCTTTTTGGGCGTTTCTGTATTTTGATTTTCTTCTTTGTGCTTAGGCTTTTTGTAAGGATTACCTTATCTTTAGCTCTCGTTTGGAGTAAACCTTCTTACTTTTGTTTTGGGTTTTCCTTTTTCCAAGTAGACTAGTCACTTTTCTAATGAGCATATGCTTTTGGATTTTATGTCCTTTGACATGTATTGAATGGTGTGACTTTGTGTTTTTAATATTTTATGGTTTTAGGGAGTGTTTGAGGCACTGAGTTAGTTATTATAGTCAACTGTTATTATAACCCGTGAGTTATAATTGTTTGAAACTATTTTAATTTGGGTAAGAAATAGTAAAATACTGTAACAAAGAGGGAAAAAGAAGATGAGTAGGAAACAGTGAATATTGTTGCAAATCGTGGTAAGAAATAGTAAATATTGTAACAAAGAGGGAAAGAGAAGATCAACAGGAAATAGTAAACATTGTAATAAAAAGAGATTTGAAATAGTAATACTGTAGTTAATTGAAGGTTATAATAGTTGGAAACACCAACTATTATAAATGGAGCCTCAAACTATTACTCCAACTTTAAGTTGGTGTCCCGAACACTGTTTAGTGTTTGTATTTTGATGCCTAAAATATATTTATAAATAATTTTAATAATGTGCTTTGCACCTTTCCACCTAACTTTGAAGAAAGTAAATTTTATTTGCATCATAAATGTGGTTGATATTCCTACCAAAGTGTGTTAAACTTCGTTTCTGTATTATATGTTTTGTAAAAAGCAAGTACTGTTTCAAAAGACTTTGGCGTGCAGGTCTTCCTGTGAGAATGGTTTATATTGTTTACTTTTAGAAACATGCTTAAGTATAACTTAGTTCTAAATGTTTTTTTTTTAATACATTAGGGGGTGGGAAGATTCAAACTAGTATTTTATGGTCATTTCATTGACATCAACACACACTGTATGCCAGTTGAGCTATGCATGCTTTGGCAAACTTAGTTCTTAGTTACTATCTCACAACTTTTAATATCCTAATGTAGACAGGATAAATGGAGATTTGTTATCTTCTAAGTCATATTGGGTAATCATTAGATCGCTTATATGCTTAAGAGACATTTATCACTGAGATAAGTTGAGAATTATGTTAAGTAACCTTGTCGAAGTTCTATCATTATCCTCAAGTTTTACAAGGATTTATCCTTTTGCAATTCAAGATCATCTAACTTTTAATGCAAAAAATTTGAAGTTTAATATATTACTTCTCAATTTTACATAATTCTGTTCATCTTCTCTTGGGATTTCAAATAATTTTCATTATTAGTTGTGTCGACTGTATTCTGGAATGGACTTGAGGCAACACCAAAGGTTTGGGGATAATTTATAGAGTATTAAATAGGTCACTAACCATAGCATGTCAGGGCCATCCGCATGTGCCTAGAATACTGTGCTTCTGTTTGTTAACGTTGATTGTTCTTCAGCAGAACTTTGATTCTCTTATTTATACATTACATCAACATTATGTCAATTTCTTGTCTTTTAAATAAAGGGGCAAAGGTTTGGGTAGTGGGAAACGGGAACGTTTTCCGTTAGATGCTATTCTTCTCATTAGTCATCCTAAATCGATGCACAGTTGGTGCAAGTCTTATTTGATTACGCATTTGTTTTTGTGCTGCATTAGAAGAAAATATTTTACCTTATTTACATTTATTCACTTAGCATGTGCCGAGCTATATTTATTGATGCCTATGAATTGGCATAACTTGTTACTCCGTTGCTTTCAGGGTTTTGTGTCAGCTGTTGGTCATATGCGCTCATTTGTTCCAGCAATTTATGATGTAACAGTAGCTATTCCCAAAAATTCACCTGCACCTACAATGCTAAGACTCTTCAAGGGGCAGCCTTCTGTGGTAAGTTAACTTTGCCGAAAGTCTCTCTTATTTGAGGAACTTGCTCAGTTAGTATGCGATGCTCTTCCCCTCAACGTAAATATCCTACTCATTTTGGTTCATGGTTGTCAACCTTTCATTAGGAAAAAAAAATTCTTCGGTTACAGTTTGTTTAGAATTTCCTTGTCATTTATTAATTAGCACTAACAGAAGCTTTGCCCATGGTTGTAGAATTTGAAAATAATTTACAGTATTTAAAAAAACTATGCTAAAATCCTATTGAATATAGGTAACATTTTTTGGTGAAATTTTGTGTTCTTTGAGAAAAGGAAATTACAGTTGTACAAATAAAAAATTATGCAATAAATGAAACCATCATGGATTGATCTTTTGATAACTATAAAAGGTGATTTTATTATTATTATTTTTGGAAGAGAAACTGATTTCATCGACTAATGGAGTTTTTGAAAAAACTATAATCACCTAAAATGAGTTACAATGAAGCTCTTTAATTAGACGTAATTATAATTGAGGAGTCTCTTCCCTAATTATAATCGAGGAGTCTCTTCTCAACCTGCCCTGTGGGGAGAAGAAGGGTCACTTTTTGTGGTATGCCAGGGTGTGTGCTATTTTGTGGGTTCCGTGGGGTGAGCGCAATATTAGGAGTTTTTAGAGGGATGGAGGGGAACCCTAGTGAGTTTTGGTCTTTTGTTTGTATGTTCTTTTGTGGCCGCACGAATCGGATTTTTTGAGGAACATATCGAGAGAGAATTGGATTTGGTTAGACAATGTGTGAAAAGGTAGAAATCGAGTTCCAAAAGGAATTGACTCCTCAGAGGGGGTAGGAGAACTAAGCTAAGTAAGAAAGTCTTTCTAGCGGGGGGGAGCAGAGTTATAGCAATTGAACTCTTCGAAACTTTTTGTAACTACTCTATAGGAGCTATTTTGCATAGTTGGAGTCCGAATGTAGAGGGAGTTCCTTTTCTTTGTGGGTTGGTTTTTTTGTATGCCCTTGTATTCTTTCATTTTTTCTCAATGAAAATAGTTGTTTAAAAAAAATAAAAATAAAAATAAAAGAAGACGAAGAAGAAAAAAAATGAAGTAACACAATAAAGGCGATTCAATTTTTTTTTTTTTTCAGTTTTTTCGTTGTTTTCATTAAAAAAATTTAAAAATAAATAAAACTAAAGGTCATTTTTTAAATTAAATTAATTTTTCCCTTTTGTGTGCTAGTGCTTTTCTCCCTCCGGCCTAGGGAGTAGGGATACTTTTGAAGTGGTGTTTGGGATGAGTTGTTCAATAGGTATATACAAACTTTGTAATCTGACAACTTATAGTTGACGGCCCTGTTTCCATTCAAATTGTGCTTGGCAGTTGGTTCTATCTTAGAAGATGTCATAACTTATCTGCTTTTGTAGGTACATGTGCACATTAAGCGACATTCAATGAAGGAATTGCCTGAGACAGACGATGCCATTGCTCAATGGTGCAGAGATATGTTTGTGGCAAAGGTACAAAATAACAATGCCTCGTTTGGTAACTCTTTGATTTTTGAAAATTAAACTTGTGGAATAGTACTTTGACTTCTAAGTTTCTTTATTTTGGTATATATTTCTTCCAAATGTTCCCCAAATTCAAGTCGAAGTTAAGTAGTTTCCAAATGCTTGTATTTTATTTTTGAAATTTGGCTGAGAATTCAATCCTTAAAGAAATTGCAAGTAGGCACAATTCTTAAAAGCAAAAAACTAGAAACAAAATCGTTATCAAACGAGATCTAAACAGTCCGATTTTATAGGTGATAAGTTATCGATCAATTGCCTTACCCTCTTGGTTCTTGCATTCCAGGATGCGCTGTTGGATAAGCATGTAGCAGAAGACACCTTTAGCGATGCAGAGTTACAGGAACTTGGTCGGCCAATCAAGTCCCTCTTGGTAAGCTCTTTGTTTTTCTCCTTAAAAAAGAGAGCAAGAGAATTCTATAAAATAACCTTAAGTTTGAGTAAGTAATGAAATTTGTGGTCCTGATTATTTCAGCTGACAATTTTTTAGAAATATTGGCGACTAATTATGAAGATTTGTTTTGGCTGGGCAAGGTTGCTTTGTTTGGATACTCTCTATGGATACCTTTTTTTTTTTTCCTCTCTCTCTCTCTCTGGATTTGGATTTGGATACCTTATTGTTGAATTTAGGTCCTTTTTATTTGCTTGATTTTGTGGTTAGATTTGCTGTATGAGTTTATTTTAGTGTTTATTTATTATATTTTGTGTGACTTTCATGAGAAATCTTACCCTATAGATTTGAAATGATTTCTAAATTACCATACTTTGGTTCGATTTGATGAAATTATAAGGTTTAAAAACTAAGGATAGAGATTGAAAAAACCCCATCAATTTCTGTCCCCCTATCATTCTCTCACTGGATTTGTAATTGTTTATTCATTCATTTATTTTTGGTTTTCTTTGAGCAGGTAGCAATTTCATGGACGTGTCTGCTCATCTTGGGGTCTCTCAAGCTTCTTCAAGGCTCTACCTTTTTATCTTCATGGAAAGGTATAACATTCTCAGCATCCGGCCTCGCCATTGTTACAGTTCTCATGCAGATCCTCATACGTTTCTCCCAGTCGGAGCGGTCGACCCCTGCAAAGGTCGTCCCGGCGAAGCCTAATACAAGCAGCAAACCACTCGATCCCAGACAACAACCAAAACAAAACTAGGGTCTAGACAAACAGAACTCACTTTTGCCTAAAACCTTGATATATTTCTTTTACACGATTGCTCGTTTATCTGCAGTCGTAATCGTAGGTTTTGTGAACTTCTTATACGTGTGTTTCGGCCATTGTATTGTATGTCAACTCTCTTTCCTTCTCACATTAAACCTTTTCCTCCATAGTATCGTGTATTTTGCAAATTATTAAATTGACATTCAATTCCTTATGTTTTTTATTTTATTTTATTTTATTTTTTTGAAAAAGTTAAATTTTAGTTGATTTGATACATAGACAAACGAAAGATGATTATTGGTAGTTGGAAAAAAACAGAGCGAGCAATTTAGTACCCTTTAACAGGAGGAGGGTATGTTAACTTTTCTAAAAAAGAGGGTGTCACTTTAATTTTCCCTTTTTCTTCCATTTATTTTATACTATGTTTGTTTAATAGGGCATCATACTATATCATCATTTATGCATAATTGAAGTTTCTATAGACTAACCTGTCAGATAGGGTATTTTAGTCTTTTTGGCCATTAGATTGGAAAATGAATTTTAAGCTGTGTATCCTTTCTTTGAAGTTTAGCCAAAGAGCTTCTTGTAATTCATGTCTAGAGTTGTATATCAAGAATATTCAAGTATGATTGATCATTCCATCTTATGGATGAGGCTTATTCTTGAGCTAATAACTTATTCTTTATCTTAAGAATTGATCTTAAAGTAATTCATGTCTAAATTTCAACATTAAATTTGAGTTTGAGTTTTATTTTAATTGATTTGATTTGAGTTTTATTGTTTGTGAATTAATGTCACGTATCCAATATTAAATTTCAACTTACTAGGATTTTTTGTGTCATTTGATATTACAGCATGTTTGATATTGCCAAAACCACGTAACTCAATTACTATGAGAAGTTTGTGGTTTATATGTTCTAAGACGAACTAACCATCTATGGTCAACGTTTTGCCTACTGGGAAATGTAGTTAGAAAAACATCCACGTGGATCGCCAACATAGTTGTTGCTGATTGTCCGAACTTCATTCCTCTCCCATACTACTCTCAGTTTCTTTTATATGCTGTACTAAAAACACTCAATAAAATTTTTAGATTTTTTTTTCTTTTTATAGAAAGTTATGGCATAGAAAATTTGTAAATAGAATTTAAAAAACAAGGGATTCAATATAAAAGCATACTTCTATTTATTTCATGTTTCTAAATATGTGTTTTGTATTGGCTTCAAAAATTTAATTCTAATTTAAACCGTCGTTCAAACTATGCTTGACACTATATATTTATAAATCATAAAATTAGTTGTAGTTACCACTAATATTTAGATGACAATAAATTATTATTAATTTATTTATGAATATAATTTATATTAAAAAAATTATATAATTATTATGCTGTAATATTATATAATTTATATAATACATTACATATAAATATTACTATTTTTTTTTATAAAATGAATTGAATTTATAACATTATATATTATATTTTTAAATATTTTATTTATCTATATTTACTATAATTCTGCATTTTAAAATTTAAAATTCTGAATTTGGATACAATAAAAACATAAAAATGTTATTTTCAGAATTTGCACGATTTGAATTATAGAATTCGAAAATAGTTTTCAGAAACAGAATCCAAATTATCTACCACATATATTTGCATAAATCGGTAAATCTGAAAATATAAAAGAGAATTTAGATTCTCTCCCTTATATTTATTATATATATATTTTTTTTTTCTATTATCATAAATAAAGGTGATATTTTTTGTCTTTCTCTCTCTCTCTTCTCACCCCTTCTTCGAGCCCTATATCGATAAATCAAGATGGTATTTGATAATGCTTTTCAACATTTTATTATTTATCAATTACTAAAATTGCAATCTAAATCTTCTGGTTTCCTCAATCGATTTGAATTAATTTCCTCATTTGTTTTTTTCCCTTAAATTTAATTAATCGTACTCTAAGTTCAAAATTAAGTTGAATTCCTAATTTTTTTAAAAAAGAAATTCCGTTTAACATTTTTAAAGATTAAGATTAGGATATGATAAAAAGAAAAAAGTGAGGATTTCCTCATTCCATTAGAATTAAAACAGTCTAACACTTATATTTAAGACCTGAAATATTTGCATTATTAAGTGATTCGTTATCATGGAGTTGAAGGTTGGATCCTCCATTCCTATATTTACTGAACTCGAAAACAAGAAGAAGAAAACAAAGCCTTTTCTTTCAACAACACAAGGAAAGCGTGGGAATGGGAAGCCGGCAAAGAACTGCGGCAGTGGCGCCCAATGTCCGGAGCCGCCTTGCACAGCGGCGGTTGAGAATGAGAAAATTAAGAACAAAAGGTCAAAAAGGAAGAGATCAGAAAAAGAGAATGAAAAATTAAGTGAAGAAGAAGAGAAAGGGAAAGAAAAAGAAGAAGAAATTCCAAATAGTTCAAATGTGAATGAAAATGAATGTGAAATTGATGAATGGGTCCCAGGAATGGAAATTCCAGGGCCAATTCCTGAGAATATTTACTCCATCATGCAAGAAAATTTTGATCTTACTACTTTCTTTGATGATTTACAAATTTGATTTAGTTATATTTCAGTTGGAATGATTGTGTAGATTAATAAGAAAAATACCTAGTGTATCCCGTCAAATTATCTAATCACAATTTGACATATGAAAAATTCTTCTTACTTCGTTTTTAAGAATATTTTAATTCATTTTTTGATGTGTGCGATGATGGTGAGACCTATATATCTATAGAGATATGTGCACATTGAGATGCAAGAGATATGTGCACATCGAGATGCATCAAGTATTGCTCTTTAAATGATTTGGGAATGGGCACTTTTTATGTTGATGGAACTCAATCATTTGGGTTATAATTTTTTCGGTATATTTTACACTATTAAATTTTGAAGGTTGTATTCATTAAAATTCTAAAATAATAATTGTATTTATTTGTACTTCCTTCGACTTTTGTTCGACCATTTGAAACTTATAATTTGAGTCAATTAAATTTCTAAATTTTCATAAGTCAATTAATTTAGACACTTCTTTCGATGTTAATCAAATGCATAAATGATTCTCAAAGAAAATTCTGACTAATAGTCTAAGTTGTTTAATTGATACAAATTATAAAGTGTTTCATCGAGGCTTTTCTAAACAAAACGTAAACAGAGTGTATAAATTGACACACATACAACATTTAAAGATTTAAATTCATATAATTAATAATTTAAAGTTTAAATTGATAAAAAAAAATTTAAACTTGAAGTTTAAAGGTATAAATTAATATTTTTCATATTTTTCTAATCATCGAATAATAAATCCAACCATAAAATATTTAGATTTGACCACTGTTCAATGTTCACTAATTCAAAATGTTTTCTTTAAAATTAACAAAAAAAAAAAAAAGAGTATAATGCTAATCTTGAAAAGATCTATTTACTTATTTTTAAATATAAAATAAAGACAAATAATTCGATTTTAATTTATATTATGGAAAAGTATATTTCAACGACACATAAAATAATTTTAAAAGTTGGAGAATAAATAGCTTAAGAAAAGTTTATGCACTGATTTTTGTTATTATTATTTTTTTTAAAGAAATGCTTTTTGTTACAATTAGTGGTGGGTGAAGTAGTAAAAAAATTAAACGTGATATGAAAAAAATAAAAATTAATACAATTTAAGAGTAAAAATTAATTTCTTAATCGAGAATAAACGTTAACTAATTGAACTACACTCAAATTAGCTAAAAAAATGTCATATAAAATTGAAGAAACTCATTTCCAATTAAACACATGTTAAACATATAATTTAATCAACTGTTTCTTTTAACATCTTGCAAAACACAACTTGATGTATTTGATATACAATATGTGACAATATATACATATTTTACAAAAGAAGAGATTCTATTTCATTTGATAATTTCCCTCTCTCGGCATTGCATTGGGTTTTCTTTTTTTGGTGACGATGAATGAGAAGAGTAGTAGAGAGAAGAATGCAAACAAAGGCAATGTCAGCAACGACGGTGGCGACATACATTCTCCGGCGGTGTCGTCGCTGTCGGAGGAGATATCGAAAGGGGAAGATGAAGTTTTTCTGAGGATGAAAAAGAGAAAGAGATCAGAGAGTGAAGAAGAAAGTCCAAGATTCAGAAAAGGAACCAAAAAGATTGAAAAAGAAGAAAATAAAGAGAGTTTGGAAAATAAATCAGAAATGGAGTGGGTCCCAGGGATGAACATTCCAGGACCAATACCTAATCTTTTTGCCATTATTCAAGAGCAATTCAATCTTCATACTATCTTGGATGATCCACGTCTTCATTGATTCACTATGACTACAACATTCAATTTCTTGATAAAATTCTTTTTCATTAAATGGTTTATAGTATGTTTCGTCACACTCACAAGAGCTACTTAATTGTTTTATTCTGTTGTTCTTTCATATCTACAATTTTAATGTCATATTCGAGTTATATCATTGACCAATTAATCTACAATTTTCTTTTTGATGAATGAATTTTTTTGAAATCTTAGTTTTTTTTTTCTTATTTATATATATAAAAAAAAACCTATAGTTAAATTGAACAAGTTTATCTAACCCAATATGAATGAATTGTTAATTTTTGTATATATAATTTTTGAGAAGTTTAAGCTGATTTTTTTAGTTGACACTTTGTAAAGAAACAATTTTCTTACTGTTACAAAATTGTCAATGGCCCATTGAAATTGACCCGTTCATACTAATCACTTTGTTTCTGAAACAGCGAATTTAATCCCTATGATTTTAAAAAAAGTTAGAATTTCATTCCTATAGTTTGAAGAAAATTAGAATTTAGTTCCGCGTGGTTTGGAAAAAGTAGTCCTTAGGGACTATTTAACCTCAAATTCTCTCTCATTCCCTAAGAATTTTCCAAGTGCTCTTTCTTTGAAGGGGAGAAGAAAACATTCACAAAATAAACAAAGCTGAGATATACAATATCATGTGTGCCAAAATGTTATATCTTATTAGTCTTAAAAGAAAGGACACATATCTTTAAATATTGAAACAAAGGCAGAGTTATATAAAGGATAAAACAACATAATATTTATTCTTCATATATTGTATAAATTTAGTAAACAGAACACTAGACAGACACAAAAATTATTAGATTCAGTGTACAGCCTTATTGAAATCTTCTCCCTCTCATTCTTCTCATGCAGATGATAACAAATTCAATTCCATCGAGTATGCTGTAACTGACACGATCTATAAGGCGGAAGTACAATATTCTTCGTGATCGGCTTGTGAAAATGGTGAAAAACAAGATGTTGAGACCAACAGGAAAACCAATTGCCACGCTGATATAGAAGCCAAAGCCAAAGATTTCCATGTCATTTTCCTTCCCATCTTCTCCACTTGTTGAAGTAGGAACACCATTGTTTGTATTCCCACCACTCCAGCTCTTAGTTAGAAAAGGATTGCCTTCATAAATGGAAGGGTCATTCAATGTTTGAAGTTGCCTGCCCGTGGGAATGCTTCCTGTCAAATTGTTGAATGACAAATTCAAATTTGTCAAGAAATTTAGAGACGCTAGACTGGTGGGAATGTTTCCAGAAAGAAGGTTGCAGGAGAGATCGAGGGTTTGTAATTGTTGCATGGCCCCAATGTTTACTGGTATGGTACCGACAAGATCATTGTTCGACAAGTTTAAGGTACCCAGATTGAGGAGATTTGTTATCTCATTTGGAATTGTACCATTCAATTTATTGCTTGAAATATCTACTGTCAATACGTAGTAGAGAATGGAATCATATTCAAGTGCTCTTCCTTTCATAACCAACGTTGTTCTTTCTGAATAATTTCTGCTGCTATTGAAATTGCTGTAGTACCATCCGGCATTGTAGTGGTTATAAAGCATATCTGTCCATTTATTCAAGCAACTTGGAATTTCTCCTGAAAGATTGTTGTTTGAAACATCAAACACACGAAGTGCAGGAAGATTACACCACTGTCTTGGGATGGTTCCATTAAAGTGGTTAGATCGTAGGATTAGCAACCACAATCCTGACACAACTTCTCCTATCCAATTAGGAAGGCTACCGTATAGTCTATTTTCACTGAGATCAATGCTCTTGAGGAGTGAACAATTCTGTAAAGACTTGGGAATTTTTCCATTCAGATGGTTGTTCCTCAATATTAAATTTTCGAGGGATGGCAGCAAACCTATCGAGCTTGGAATTTTTCCATCTAGATTATTGTTGGCCAAATCAATAACAGATAATGATTTGACTTCACCCCAATAATCAAACAGCTCCCCTGTAAATTGATTATCTGACAGTGAAAGTACTTCCAAATAACTCAGTTTTTGAATTGATGATGGAATCATACCACTAAGATGGTTGTTGGACAAGTACAACATGTTCAAATTGGGCATCAAATCATCGATGTTCAGAGGTATAGAGCCTGTCAATAAATTGTGTTGAAGATATAATACAAATAAATTAGGAAACCTCTGTGAGATTGAATCCACAAGAAGATTATTATGACTCTGAACAACTGCATCCGGGTCCTGAGATGCCAGTAGATGAGATAATCTTCCTTCAAGTAAGTTGTTTGATAGATCCAAGCCAGTGATTTTAGAGGACATGTTACGAATCCAATTATCTGGTAAAGAGCCAGAAATTCCAGCATTAGAGATCATGATATCGCCAGTTAGTTGAGTTTGAACTTGAAGCCAAACTGGAAACTGAGGACCCACAAGGCAATTTCTTAATTGAAGATTCTTGAGCCTAAAAGGAGGAATCCAATCATACGACACATTGAAAACCAAAGCTTGATTTCTTTCTGTTGTAATTTGAAGTAATTCCAACTTGGTCAAATTCACCAAATGAGCTTCTGTTATAACTGTTTTCCACAAATTGTTGTAAGCATCAAATTGAATTAATTTTGATAGCTGCCCAAAACTTGGAGGTATAGTTCCATTCAAGAAATTACTCGAGATGCTTATACTTTGCAACAAGGACAAGTTACCAATGGAATTTGGTAGTGAACCCCATAATTTGTTACTTGAAAGATCCAAGTGTCTTAGGTTCTTAAGTGACCCTAGTGAATTTGAGATCTCTCCCACCAATACATTTTGACGCAGGTCCAAAAATTCCAAACTGTTGTGGGAACAATTTAAAGTTCTTCCCAAAAGCTCATCAATCGTACAACCAAAATTGTTGCGAGCAAGTTTCAAAAACTGTAACTTACAAAGATTTCGCAAACAGCTTGGCATGTGATCTCCACTATTCCTTAAGTTGTTCCCACTTAAATCAAGATATTGAAGATTTTTCAATTTTGCAAAATCTTGAGGAATTGTACCATGAAAACTGTCATCGTGCAGGTCAATTTTTTTAAGGCTAGTAAGATTAGACAGCCACAAAGGAAACCAAGAATTTATCCAATTTTCTGATAGATCAAAGACCCTAAGGGAAGTGAGATTTCGAAATCCAACTAAAGTATCAAAACTTGGAATGCTACAGTCACTCAAGTGTAGCTCTAACAAGGAAGAAAGTCTATTGACTTCATGCATCCAATTTGCTCGTAAACTACTCAAATCCACCATTCGAACATCAAGGTACTCTAAAGAAGAAAGACCAGAAAGCCATTGCAAGTTTCCAACCTTGAAATTTGATCTATATTCCTCGTATATCAACTGATTATATGCAGAAAGGTCTAGATATCTCAAATTGGACAAATTTCCTAAATGGAGGGGAATCTGTCCACCAAAATATGCAGAAGAGAGATTGAGGTACCTCAAGTTTTTGAACATCCCGAAGAAATGTGGAATGGAAGCGCCATGGAAATTGTTTAGACTCAGGTCCAAATAATTTAGATCTTTGAGCTGAAGTAGAGAAGAACTAATCTCACCACCCAAACATGACCTTCTGTAGGCTATGTCGTCGTAAGGATCAGAAGATGATATCATGTTGGTAAACCCCAAAGAGTTCCGTAGATTGATTTTTGTGACCTTTCCAGAAATGAAATTACAAGTTACACCATGCCATTCACAACAATTTCTGCCATTATTCCAAGACGAAAGTCTACCTGAAGGATCAGATAGGCTTCGTTTAAACGCAGTGAGCGCTTCCTTTTCATTGGAAGCGCAGTCGATGGCATACGTGTGAACAACTACAAAACAAATGCAACACAACCATAGAAAAAGGAGGGAACTGAAAATTGAAGGGTTGTCCATACTAAAGCCTTGAATCTTCTGATATTTAGAGACCAAAATATGATCATTCTATAGGCCATATACAAAATCGAAATTATACTCTTAGACTTTATAGAAGTTTTAAAGGTAAAAATCAAAATTCTGAAAGCCTTGAAACATAATTAAAATCTAGTCCAAGTTGAGGGAAATTTGTATAATTTAACCTTGAAGATCATCAAGTTGACAGAAGAAATTTGGGTCATTTCAATGGACCACTACCTCTGCTAATTGGAAAATACTTCCAATTCCAATTCACCCAAAATCTTCCCAATAAATCTGATGGTACATACTTCCAATTCAACGTCACCTAAACCTGTCGCAATAAATCTGATCTGACGTTGAGTTGAGTCACCTAGTTTATTTGCTTGTACGTACGATTGGGGATGAGGAGATTCGAACAACAAATTTTAGTTATGTCTAGTAAGTTGTTAAACTTAAAAGATTGTATTAGGTTTTTTAATTTCCAATTTGGCATCCAGTATTTTTTTTTTATTATTTTAAAAGAAATATATCACAAACTTATTAAACCTAAAATTAAAAGATTAAGGTCTAATTTTCTATCTTATAAGTTCATGAATTATAATAAATATTTAATAAATCAGAAATTTATTAGACACAAAATTGAAAGTATGAAATGATTTAATTTCACATAAAATTTTGTTTTGAGATTTATTAGAAAATTTTTAATATTTGACACATACTCTACACAATCTTGAAACTTCAAACATTAATTGGGTTAACTTTTTAAGACCCAAGTTACATGAATTACCATATTTTTTTTTCAGTAAAAGAAACAATTTCATTGACAAATGGAAAAAAAGAGAACTCCAAACACCCAAAAGTGATAGCGAAAAAACAGTAAACTTAAAACCAATTCCATAAATCGATCAAAAGAAGAGAAATTATGGTTGAAAAGCCAATTCCATATATGAATTATCATATATTATAAAATTTTCAGCTTTATCAATGGCTTAGTCAATTGAAATCCATGATAGGCTTGAATTTACATATATGCCCATGAAGTTATTTCTGTAATTAATGTATATTTGAAACAGATTTTTTTCTTTTTGGTTAAAAATAGTGGGTAGGAGGCGACATCAATCCAATGTGGAGTTCCACATTTCGGCCTTTTCATGTTTCGAGTCACTACAAAAGATCCCATTTTTAAAATTTCTATTCCTTTTATTTATTTATTTATTTTTTATAGTTGACACTTATTTTGTAAAGAAACAATTTTGTTGCTGCTAAAAATTGTCAACATTTGTGCCCATTGCAAATAACCTAGTAAACCAATTGCAGTTCATCTTAATCACTTTGTTTTCAAAATAATTTGTACAGTTTTGTTGAGGTTCTTTCTCTCATTCTCTAAGAACTTCCCGTGCTATTTCTTTAAAAAGAAAAAAGAAAACATTCACAAAACAAACAAAGGAGAAATATACAGTTTCATGTGCACTAATCAGACATTTAGCATTTAGAAATAGTGGCGTGGTAATGAAGTGGGTTGTAATCAAATGGGAACGGATGGTTTTAGGATTAGAATCTTGAAAGTCTAGAAACATAATTAAAATCTAGTCCAAAATTAAGGGAAATTTGTATAATTTAACTTAGAAGATCATCAAGTTGACTCGGCAAGAAGTGCCCATTTTTCCACGGAAGAAAAATGGGTCAATCAATGGGCCACTAGCTCTGCTAATTGGAAGTTAGTTCCAATTCCACTTGACCTAAAGTCATTGCAATAAATCTGATGTGGTTGTGAGTTTAGCACAAGTTACATAGATTATATTATAAGAATAACAGCTACAAACTAATGGCAGATATAGTGAAATTAGAACGAGTACAAGTTATTATAATTGATTACTATATAGGTTAATAAGTGACTTTTTATGATGGGTTAAATTACCACGTTTTGTTTCGAAACTTTTTGATTTGTGCTTAATTCGTCTAATTTTAAAAAAATAAACATGCATTATCTCTTGAATTATTGATGTGCTATTTAGTTTTATTGATTTTATTGCTCATTGTTTATCTAAATTGGCCACTTAAACAAGAACATTGGTTATCTATCGACAAGTTGATCATAACGGAGCTCATACCTTCGATATAGAAGAAGAGTTTAGACATAAACATTCATTGGTTGACCCTCAACATAGAGTGGTTTCTAACCAAATCTAAAAGGTTGTATGACTAATCAACTAGGTTAAAATTAACTATAAACATAGACTCTTAGACATCAACCGAGAATAAAAACTCAAAAGCATCAACAAAAAATCTTCAAATTTTGTTCGCTATGTTGGATGATATAATATTAAATTTGGCTTCACCCATCAATTTAATCTTTTGGGTCAATCGGTAATTTAAGATGATAACAAAACATGTGGAATATGATATTAAATTTGTTTTCACCCCATCAACTAAGTTTTTTGGTCAATCACTAATTTAAGGTTCTCTAAATAAGCTTTTGGCTCCATTCAAACTAATTTCAGATTCACCGAGAGAGTTAATACAAGAATGGAGTACGAATTCTTTGGGAGGAGAAGAACTACTAAATCAACCTTTGATTAAGTTGACATTAGACCCTCGAGGAGAAACTACAGATTGGCTGACTGAATTAGAAAACATCATTCTACTTTCCTACTGGCCGGTACCTTCGGTTGCAACTTGAAGTTGATTCAACCAAACCTTTGTGTGCATAAAATCCTTGTGGAGACTAATCTTAGAGAAGTTTCATTATATTGATGTGTGCGCTTGCACTTGCACTTGCATTCACCCACCTCCTTAAGGGATTGCCCATCAATCTTCTTCCCATATTTTCCGGCAATGTCAGGTAACTAAGGATTCGTGGAGTAATTTTATCTCTATTGACTTAAGCTTGTTTTGTCATGATAGATTTAGATATCCTTGGTTCATTCAAGATCATTGGGACTGGCTGTTAGATCGAGGAGTGCTCAGGACAGTGAGCGTGCAATGGTGATGGTGTGGAAACTTCGGGATCTCAAGAACTAGGTACTGTGTAGCGGTGTAAACGAGGAGTATCAATCATTTAATTCCATCCTCAGCAAACATATACCACATCACATCAGAACAATCAGGGGAAAGCATAAGTAGAAGTACCTAGTAGGAAGATGGCCGATAATCCCATATTCTGTTCTCTTCTGATTAAACTCCATCAGCGATCAAGCAGGAGCAAACTTGGGGTTGATTCTTCATGGCCATCAAGGAGTCATCCTTTGGGCGAGTTGCTGATGTCTCAAAACCCATTCTCAGATCAAACTTCTAAAAGTAATGGCCATCATTGATGGGGTTTTGCGCAATCAAAAAACCTCCCTGAAGCACAGTTAGAGGTGGAAACCGATTCATTGAAGGTTTCTAACTTACTCAGTGGGCGGAGACAAGATCTGACCGGAGTTACGAGTTTCATTGCTGCAGTGCCGTCCTTGGGAAATATAATCGGAGTAGTTTCTGTTGCTCATACAGGCCGGCGGCGAAATCAGACGGCACATTCGGTCGCCAGGCGACCGTGACTTTGGGGACGAGGGAGAACCCGGGAAATTGTCGAAATAACCCTTTCAGTTTCCATTTCTTAGAATTAACCCACTTTTTTAAAATTCGTTGAAATAGTCTATCTAATTGAATAAAAATATTAACTTTTTCGACGAAATCTTTAGTGCAAGATTAACATTTTTTTGTACTCTGACTTGTTCGTTTATGTAGCCCATCTCGTAATTTTTGCAATTCTCTATGGACTCTGTTGCGAATTAATACTCTTTATGGATTCCGAGCAATCTAATGATAGACATTTTCAAATTTAAAACTCGAGTAAAATACATTTTTGATCCATGAGATTCTTACTTAATGTCTATTTCGTCTCTCAAATTCCAAAATGAACATATTTATCTCTTAAATAAGAGATTCTAAACAAAAACAAACAAACAATGCAAGAATCACTAAACTATTTTTCATTTGCTATATGGTATCCCATGTCTATGTTACATGGACATAAAAGTTTATATATTTGGAACAAGCCTCGTAATTTAGAAATTATGAAAAATTAAGATTTACATTATATAATTCTTTTCGTGCGTTTCCTATTTAATATTTATATTTTATTTTAAATATCTAAGAAATTATATTTTTTTTAGTAATATTAATTATCTAAATAATTTTATAAAAAATGCAACTAATACAATAGTGTATATTCCATATTTTAAAATATGGATTTCAAATTTAAAATGGAAAAGTTTAACTTTTATCTTATTTTGATAAAAGAAAACACTTCGTTAAGGAAAATTCAAAAGACCATTCACCCTTTCAGCAATAATAAGTTGGGCCAACCAATCCAAAATTCTTAACGCTTTTTTATCTTTAATTTTAAATTAATTAATTTTAAATAATTAATTGATATTTTGACAAAAACAAATTTAATTTTATTCACTAATAATTTTAGTGTTTGGAAGTGTCAATTATGTATAGCTCTGTATAACAAATACAATGCATTTTGAATCACTTAAATCGAAACTCGAACGAAAAAGATATAGCCGAAACTATTTTAACAAAGTGTCAATTGTGAGGTGACGACTTGACGACCAGACCATCAAACTAGACTCAATTAGACGTTAACATGTGAGCAATGGAACACATGGCGAGCTTTTCATTTTTGTTGAGTTTTAAAAGAAAAATGATTTTTTTAGAAAATGATTTTTTTAAAAAAATATTATTATATTTATGTGTAACGGTTAGTTTGAGTTTAAAAATAAAAAATAAAAAATAAAAAAAATTAGCAAATGCTACTTTTAAATCTCCCATTCAATTTAATTTTTTTTTAATCAACATCAAATCCCTCAAATTAAATTTGATTTTCACCTACTTCCCTCTCTTTTTAAACTCCTCATATTCTCTAAAATTTTAACAATTTTTATTTTTTTCAATCCTCCACAAAACACAAACCTTCCATGGTTGCTCTCTCCAAGCTTCAATTTTCTTCCTTTCATCTAATTCTCGAGAGAAATTTATTGTATGGTGAGGATGATTTGTTGAGCGCTTAAATTAGTTTTTCTCCTCTTGTTCTTCATTTCCAAACCTTTTCATAAAGGTTGTTCTTAATTTTGAAAAAAAAGCCATTGTCATGTTTTGATCCTAATCCATGGAAAAAATTGAGTTTGCTCTTGAACTTGCAAAAAGATTAAGTTAATGTTTTATCTAAATTCCCAAGAACGAGTTGTGGGGAGTGGACTATGGACTCCAAACCACTATAAAATTTTGGGTAAATTGCAAAAACTATCCCGAAGTATAGTGATAGTTGCAATTACACCTTTAAACTTTAAATTTAAAAAATTGAGCCTTTAAACTTTTAAATAGTTAGAATAGGGTCAAATTGGACCTTCAAATTTATATAGTTGTATAAATCGTAACATTTGCATAAATTTGAGGATTCAATTTTGATGATTTGTGGGTTCAAATTCTACAATTATTATAAGCTTGAGAGTCCAAATTTAACACTTGTAGAAGTTTAGGGATCCAAATTTTATAATTGAAAGTTTGAGGGTATAATTGCAACTATTATCATACTTTAGGGTTTACAATTTACCAAATTTTTTGTGTTAATTTCTCTATCCCTCTCCTATTTAATTTTGCAATTAATATATCATTATATTCTATTTGCATTAAATTAATTGCTAAAATTTATTATTGAAATTAATTGCTCACATTTGTCTATTTGGGTTGGTTGAATTTATCTTTGCATATTTAGATTACCAATCTTGTTATGAAAATTAAATTGGATGTTTGAATTTGTTAATGTCTCTGTATTGGTCATTTAAAGCCAATGCATATGTATGAAATTTTTGTTCAAGGTCTCATTTGGTAACCATTTGGTTTTTTGTTTTTGTTTTTAAAATTAAGCTTATAGACCCTCTTTCTACCTCCAAAATTTTTCATTTATTATCTATTTTTTACCAATGGTTTAAAAAACCAAGCCAAAATTTGAAAACTAAAAAAAATAGCTTTTAAAAACTTGTTATTATTTTTGGAATTTTGCAAATGATTCAACTATTGTACTTAAAGAAGATGCAAATTATGGTAAGAAATAGGGAGAAAATAGGCTTAATTTAAAAAAACAAAAAGGCCAATTACTTGTTTTTTTTTTTTTCTTAAAAAAGCGTGTTAGTTTGTTTAATTGGTCCACTTTAATAAAAAGTTTTAATTAGTTTGAATATACTATATTCACTTATTCTAGGGTTATCTTATAGATCCGATAAAAACCTCAATAACACAAACAACTAAATTATGGATCATTCAAGACTTAGGAGTAAAACAATTGATAAACTAACTATAAGATGAGTGAGGATTTAAGCACATATATTAATAGGTAGGGTCAATAGTAATGTCTTTTAAATTATTATAAGATCTTAAAAGAAATAAACGTACATCGTTACACGTTAAGATAGTCTTCAAATTGAAGCATAGTCATAGGAAAATAAATGACAATAAAAAGTTGCCATAGGAACTAGGAAGCTTAATAAAAACCCAACCACAAAAAAACCAAAGTCGTCGAGTATCAAAAGATGTCAAGGACATCATCATAGGAAAGTATTAAAAGTCACAAAGATTTTGCCTATTTAATGAAATTACACAATCAATTATAATAACAAAGTTTCGAAAATTAAATTATTATTTAAATAAGCATATTGTATTAAGAACATATATAAAAAAATATTAAATGATAAACCTAAGGGGTTATTGGCAAAAATGCCACTATAATCATCTCTAAAAACTTCAGAATAACCCAGCAATAATTACTTTTAAAAAATCTTGCCAAAAGAGAAAAAAAGAAACATACAAAGAAAAATAAGAACCCAGCAATGAATTGAATTTGTTACACACCCCAACCACTTTTTTTCTTTTTTAATTATATTTTTTTTATAATTTGAGAAATAAATTTATTGAATTTACAGAATTGATCATTTTTCTTCTTCCAAACTTAGAAGTTAGGATATTCTTTTAATTGAGTCCAACCACCCACCATTCAAAAAAAAAAATAAAAAAAAATTAATTCCATCTAAATGAAAATAACTCAATTACATAAAATACTAACAACCAAAAAATTCGAGGTTCAATTTCCTCACCTCCATATTAAATTACAATAATTTCATGTCTATAAGAACTTAGTTCAATAATAATTGTAATATACTTTTTCTTTTCGTAAAATAGAAATTTAACTTTTCATATCCACATTTATCATTCTAAAAACTAAATTTCAACAATTTCATATCTTTAAGAATGAAGAAATTTAAATTTTCATATCCACATTTATCATTCTAAAAACCAAATTTCAATAATTTCATATCTTTAAGAATGAATCAAACCGAAAGGCTACCAACAATCATTTTTACAAATAAATGTAGCAACATCAACATTTCAACCTATCCTTTAATATCTGGACACCAAATAAGAAAAAAAAAAATTTAAGATTGGTACACCAAAATGGAATTTTAATACTTCAAACTTTAACCTAAGATAGATTTAGACATTAATAAATAATTGGAAATCCCCCACAAAGGACAAACCCAACTGCCCAACGGTCAACGGGCTTACGCATCCCTTCGAGTTTCAACTAAATAAATAATAATAATAATAATAGAAAGGTCAATTTCTTTTTTATTTAGTTTAAAAAATAAAAAACAAATCTGTGAGAACAGTATTTTAATTTTTACCGTCGGCGTCTTTAATGCTGTTCAAACTTTCGTCTTCAGGGACACCCTTTGGCGGTTTCTTCTTTCTGTGCCAGATTCTTTTTCCATTCAATTTGCTCATTCTTTATATAATGCCTGAGTTTTTTGTATCTGGGTTTGCCAGCAAAAGCCCAGAATCGCACGATGTTTTTTAATTGCATGTCTGTCACATTGGAAATCTCGATCTGTCGTTGAACATTTCTAATTGGCGTCTTCTGATTCCGACCCTCTGCTTCGGGTACTTGCTCATTTGGTCCTATACTCTTTCATTTTCGAATTCTGAAATCAATAGTATATTCTGGTCAACTCATATTGGTACATGGGGTAGTGAAAATATTTGGGGATTGATTTTGTTCTTGTATTTCATTTGTTGGGTCTTGATTTTTATGGCTGTTTAAGGTTTCTTTCATGGTAGGAATTAGATTTTGATGTTTTTTTTTTTAAATTTTAATTTTAATTTTAATTTTATTTTGGGTTAGAAAGGTATATGATGTCTGTAGCTGCACTTTGAAGTTCTTGGTATTGGAATTTGGAATAGGGGTTTAATCCATGTTTTGCTGGTTGTTCTTTTCTTTTAGGTTCTTGGGAACTTGATTCAGGGTGCAAAGTTTGTTTTTATTTCATGTAAATTGTACGATCACCGTTAAAAGGAGACTGAGATCATGGCTTTTGCTCAGCAATGGAATTGCTCATGGTCTCTTGGGGCATCAATTGCATCTATAATTGGATTGGTTACTGTGGTTCATTTGTTCTTCTTTCCTTTGGTGCCTTCTTTGGATAACTTAAGGCGATTTCCAAACTCTGGTTTTGCTGCTAACTTGTCTACTGAAGCCTATAGCAACCATGCCAAAGAAGATCCAGGTCCAGCCATTGATTTGAATCATAAGTTTCCTCCTGATTCTCACCATGCAGTTGTTTATCATGGTGCACCATGGAAGTCTCATATCGGGCGGTGGCTTTCTGGTTGTGATGCCAATACTAAGGAACTTCAGATTGTTGAGGTAGTGAGAAATTGAGAAAGGTTATCTCTATAATTCACCCTCTAGCTTGAGTAAGAGTTGGTTTTGCTTAACATGCTTTTTGTGTCATTGTTTGATTCGATATTCTTTCCAATCGCGGATGTAGGCAATAATTGTAACACAAACTTCTTCATTTCTCTTAAGCTAGGTTTCAAATGTTATCAAATGATAACTGCTCGCTTTCGGTATAACTAAGTTTCTTTAGAGATTTTTATGGAAAGTTGTCAATTTGACTTCTGCTGTCAGCCTTGTGACATTGATCTCTTTATAACTAATTAAATCTCTTCTGGCAGTTAGTTGGTGGCAGTGGTTGCAAAAATGACTGTAGTGGGCAAGGTGTTTGTAATTATGAATTTGGACAATGTCGGTGCTTTCATGGATACCGTGGTTAGTTTAACATCTGTCATTTCTTTATTTCATGGATATTCATCATTTTTTCTCGAGAACCTGCAAGAGTGATGGTCAAAAGCTGTTTGAGGCTTTCCTTCTTATGCACAGTTTCAGAAGATTGGCATTAAGTGTCATGAGATGTATTTAATCTATTCTTTTAACAAACATAAAGAAGAAGAAGACTTTGGTTTGGGCTCAAGTTTGATTGAACTGATTCTTTCGATTGAATTTCCATCAGTAATTTGACTTATTATCTTCGTTCGTGCACAAACTGCTGTTGCAATAGGTGAAGGATGCTCTGAGAAAGTGAATTTAGAATGCAACCATCCTGGTTCAGAAGGGGAACCATATGGGCCCTGGGTTGTCTCAATTTGCCCTGCCTATTGTGACCCAACAAGAGCGATGTGTTTTTGTGGGGAAGGCACAAAATATCCAAACCGTCCAGTAGCTGAGGCATGTGGTTTTCAAATGAGGTAACAATAATCCATATTCTTGAGCTGAAATGTATCTTCTCTTAGATTAATATTTTTTTGCTTGATTTGATGATGTTGTGGTGTCTGTTTTAGGCCATCCTCTGAACCAAATGCTCCAAAAGTTACTGATTGGACAAAAGCTGATTTGGATAATATTTTCACCACGAATGGAAGCAAGCCAGGATGGTGTAATGTAGACCCAGCTGAAGCATATGCTTCAAAGGTGCAATTTAAAGAAGAATGTGACTGCAAATTTGACTGTTCACTTGGGCGATTCTGTGAAATACCTGTATCTTGCACCTGTATTAATCAATGCTCTGGACATGGGCATTGTATGGGGGGGTTTTGTCAGGTAATTTCTTATGTATTAATTTCTCCTTTTTTGTACATGTTTAATATTTTTTCCCTCATTGATAAGGAACTTGGGAGGAACACATTAAAGAATATATGGAACTCCAAGATTTTGGATAAATGTAAAGTTTCAAGGACATGTAGGACACATTACATCTGATTGTAACAGAGTACCCAACCACTAGCTTTGGATTAATGGAAATTGAACTTAGGTTTAGATAGGACTACCCAACTCCTCCATTTAGTTCCAAACCCTCTTAGAATGATCTCTATCAAATAGGTCTATTCTATTTTGTTCCAAGGTACTTACAAGTTCTCATTGACTACCCAACTCCTCCATTTAGCTCCAAAACCTTTGAGCTTAATTATCTCTATCAAATATGACTATTCTACTTTGTTCCAAGGACATACTTGATTCGTAACTCACATGAACATACTTAAGACATTAGTTAATCCAAATGTTGTTACAAGCCACTGATAAATTTTATGTTTATTCTTGAAAATGATTGAATTTCCATTTCATGTGAGTCAGTTCTTATATCCATCTTAGAGAAAATAGTTGTAGTGTGATGCATATATGGATGAAGAAATCCATACATTGAAACTTTATAGATGATTTTCATGAATACTTGTGACATCTTGGGGAAGTCCGTTAGTATTATTAACATTAATATTATTTGCGGATAATCTATCACTTCTCATGTCGAAGCTAAAACTGGCATGTATTGCAGTGTAATGAGGGCTGGTATGGAGTTGATTGCAGCATTCCATCAGTTCAAACATCTGTGAGGGAATGGCCTCAATGGCTACTACCGGCTCGAATTGATGTACCTGATCATTTGCATGTTACTGAAAAAAGTTTTAATCTTAAACCAACGGTGAATAAAAGAAGGCCCTTGATATATATTTATGATTTGCCCCCAGGTTTCAACAGCCAACTACTTCAGGTCTGGATGAGATAAACTTTCCATTTCTAGTCATATTCCTTAAGTAAACTTGATACAAAACATTCATTTGCAGGGGCGCCACTGGAAGTTTGAGTGTGTTAACAGAATCTATGATCATAGGAATGCAACAATGTGGACAGAGGATTTGTATGGTGCCGAGGTATGAATTCTCAAGTAAGAAGTTTTGGGTCAAGTGGTGAGTTAATATGGTTGTAGGATAGCTGTTTTTGTGTTCAAACCTTTGCAATATCATTTTTCACTGTCTAATATTGATATTTCACTGACAATCTCACGTCTTTTACTTGAGCTTTTGAATTTATGGGTTATTTAATACTTGAAAATAGCCCAACCTAGTCATCCTCTAAGATGGATACATTATAACAGAGATTTTGTGTTTATCTCCTTCTAGATGGCTTTCTATGAAAGTATCTTAGCTAGTCCACATCGAACATTGAATGGTGAAGAAGCAGATTTTTTCTTTGTCCCAGTTCTTGATTCATGCATCATAACTCGGGCCGATGATGCTCCTCACTTGAGTTTGAAGGTAGGCTTGTACGAGTATCTATTGCAGATCTGTTTAGCATATTACTACTTGGTATATGTCGATGTATGACCTGAACAAACTGCTGAAGAGTGAAGCATATTGTTTGGTCAAACCCTTTGAAACTATACATGGAAACGTAGGTCCTATTATCTGCCATTGTTCTTGGGTCCTATTACTCTAAAACCGTGAAACAGTTAATATTTAATCTGTTAATGAAGGTGATGAAATAGAATACCAGACGGTCTGGGGCTACCCCAACTGGTGAATGGATAAGTGCAAGCGAGAATGATACAGTTATTACAGAAATGTCAGTTCTTTACAATCAAGAAATGAGAAATGTGTTTGGTATCATTATCCACCATATCCAACTTAAGACCTATTAATGGGATCTACCTGGATGTCCTCTTACATCATTATTGTTTATTTTTCTTTTAATATATTATATAAGTGAACTTTACACGTTTGTTTCAAGGAGGATATTGACCAATAAATAAATACTCCGTATGTGTTATCTGATCTTAGTACTTTATGCTGGTATTTTGTCACAACTGTTTATTTATTTATCTAATCATGGTCTCTTATTTTGACTCCAGTTTTCAATCTCAACTATTATGACAAATCAATTTTCTCTCACGTATTAAATAAGATTTATAATTCTATTTGCTGTTAGTTCCTCATCTAGCTTTGATAAGAGCCGAGAGGTGTTGACCCAGCATATTTTTTCACAAGCCCTGCTTATGTATAAAAAAGAAATGCTACAGACACATAAATATTGTTCTGGATAATACAGAAAATACAGTCATGAGTCAACTACTCTTAAAGTAATGATAATTCATTGAGTCGAGGAAAGTAGTTTGATGCCCAAAGTGCATTTATTTTTCAGGACTACATGGGCTTAAGGAGCTTTCTAACGCTGGATTTCTACAAGAGGGCACATGATCACATTGTTGAGCAGTATCCTTACTGGAATCGTACATCTGGACGAGATCATATATGGGTACGTGTTTGGTGTGTGTGTGTTTATTTTGGGTGGGGGGGGGGGGGGGGGGG
>QLSR01000641.1:76600-163193 GCA_031780015.1 Citrullus colocynthis | reverse complement strand
TAGAAAAATTTTTTTTTTTTTTTTTTTTTTTTTTTTTTTTTTGCCCTTTTATTTTGGACAGATTTCCCCTTTTTTTAATTTCTAATTTTTCTTTGTATCGGAAATTTTGAGATGACGTGGTTTAAAATTTGGAGTGGTAGTTTTTTTTTAAATTTTTTTTTTTTTTTTTAATTTTATAAAATTGTTTGAGGATGAGATAAACAAGAATTGAAAATTGTTAGGTTTTAAAGTGAGACAAAAGTCATTTTTGCAATTGAAAATGGGACTTTTAATCCATCTTCCCTTTAAACGTAAAACCCATAAAATTCACAAAACATATTAAGCCAATAAAAAGTTAAAATGAAGCATAGATTGGACAACGTAAAAGCATCATTGTGAAATAGAGAACTTCCTAAAATTCTAATGCTTCTTCAACTTCAGAGAGACCGCCTTCTCTCAACTTCAACCGCCATTAAACCCTCACAAAACCCTCTCAATCAAAACAGCTTTGAACAGAACTACAGGCAAATTTGCAACCTTCTTCTTTCCTTTACCCATTCCCGATCACTTGTTAAAGGCCTCCAGCTCCATGCCCACATCGTCAAATTCGGATTACAAACCATTCCTCTTGTTTCCCATCATCTAATCAACTTATACTCCAAAACCCAATTGCCACTTTTTTCTCTGCAGGTTTTTGATGAAGCCCCCAGAAAATCTTCCACCACTTGGAGCTCTGTTATCTCTGCTTTTGCCCAAAATGAGGTCCCATTGCTTGCCCTTGAGTTTTTTCGAAGAATGATTAATGTTGGGATTCGCCCCGATGATCATATTTATCCTAGTGCCACCAAGGCTTGTGGGTTTTTGTGTAGGTGTGATGTTGGGAAATCTATACATTGTCTTGTTGTGAAAACTGGATTTGATTGTGATGTGTTTGTTGGAAGTTCGTTGGTGGATATGTATGCAAAATGTGGAGTGATTGGGGATGCGCGTCATGTGTTCGATGAAATGCCTGAGAGGAATGTAGTGTCTTGGAGTGGGATGATTTGTGGGTATGCTCAGTTGGAGGAGAGCTTTGAGGCATTGACATTGTTCAAGCAAGCTTTGATTGAGGATGTTGATGTTAATGACTTCACATTCTCGAGTGTGATTCGTGTTTGTAGCAGCTCTACACTTCTTGAATTGGGGAAGCAGATTCATGGATTGTGCTTGAAGATGAGCTTTGATTCCTCGAGCTTTGTTGGGAGTGCGTTGATTTCTTTGTATTCCAAGTGTGGGGTTATTGAAGGGGCTTATCAAGTTTTTGATGAGATACCCACCAGAAATCTTGGCTTGTGGAATTCGATGCTGATAGCCTGCGCTCAACATGCTCATACAGAGAGAGTGTTTGGTTTATTTGAAGAAATGGGAAGTGTGGGGATGAAACCAAACTTCATTTCTTTTTTATCTGTCCTCTATGCTTGTAGCCATGCAGGATTGGTCGAAAAGGGACGAGAATACTTCAATCTAATGAGAAATTGTGGGATTGAACCAGAAGCTCCGCACTATGCCTCTTTGGTGGACTTGCTTGGGCGAGCTGGAAAGTTACAGGAAGCAGTTTCTGTGATCAAAGAAATGCCAATGCAACCCACTGAATCTGTTTGGGGAGCTTTGTTAACAGGGTGTAGAATCCATAAAGATACAGAAATGGCAGCTTTTGTAGCTGATAGAGTATTGGAACTGAATAGTACTAGCTCAGGTTTACACGTTTTGTTATCAAATGCATATGCTGCTGCTGGAAGATATGAAGAAGCAGCCCGGATGAGGAAAATGCTGCGCGACCGAGGAGTTAAGAAGGAAACAGGTTTGAGCTGGGTTGAGGAAGGAAACAAAGTTCACACATTCACTGCAGGTGATAGATCTCATGTTAAATGGGTAGAGATTTATCAGAAACTGGAAGAGTTGGAGGAGGAAATGGAGAAAGCTGGCTATGTGGCAGACACAAGTTTTGTGCTGCAAGCAGTCGACGGTGAGGAGAAAAGCGAGACGATTCGTTATCATAGTGAACGACTAGCCATTGCGTTTGGACTCATTACGTTCCCACCAGGAAGACCTATAAGAGTTATGAAGAATTTGCGTGTTTGTGGTGATTGTCATGAAGCAATAAAGTTCATGTCCAAATGCTCTGGAAGGATTCTCATTGTTAGAGATAACAACAGATTTCATCGGTTTGAGGATGGAAAATGCTCATGTGGTGATTACTGGTGATCGATATGTAATTTAAGGAGCAGCTTTCAATCTACAACATGAGTAAGTCACTCCTAGCATGCGAGTGGAGAAGTGACTAGCTTGCGAGTGGAGAAGTAAGAATACTCTCTTGCTCGGTAACTATTTCATTTTTTACTTTTGGTTTTTGAAAATTAAGCTTATATCTTCTAAAGTTCGAGAGTTGAATTTAAGCCAAATTCTTAAAACAAAAATTACTTTTTTTAATTTTCAAATTATAAATTCGTTTATAAAAAAAATATTGGTAAAAAGTAGATAACAAAGCTATGAAATTTAGAGGTAGAAAGAGTGTTTATAGACTTAATTTTCAAAAAAAAAAAAAAAAATGGTTATCAATCAGAGTCTTAAGTATTCGAACTCATTCATTGCAATTACACTAGTAGTCTCTTGCTAACCTACTATAAACTCATCGAAAAGTTTTTTCTTAGTTCAAAGAAATTTGTAATAAATAGTCTAAAAGTTGTGTCAAATAGACTCAGAGTTAAGGCGTAATTTCAAAAATGTGCAAATTATTCTTTTTTAATTCTTGAATTTTCATTAGTTTTACTGTAAAAAGACCTTGCCAAAATACTCTTTTAGTGCATCCTTGGAATGATTTTAAAATTTTATAAAATCACTTTTTTATCGGTACAAAATCACTCCAAACATGTCTTTTTAACTATTTTAGAATCACTTTCAAACATACTCTTAATTTCATTTGAAAAATGTCTTTTTTCTATCAATTATTTTTCTAGCTATACCGAAGGATGAGCTTTCTAATAAAAAATTTCTAACGATTTTCTTTTCCTTTTATTATCACAAAGAAGATTGTTTTTATATTGTTAAATCACTAATAGACTCGATTAACCATATATAAACACACACTATTAGTGATAAATTAAAGGCAGGACAGATATCACACTAATAATTTTATTTATTGATGCAAAAATATTTAAACTTGCCAAAACATTTTAAATCCATTTCCAAATGAAGATCTAAACATTAGAATAAATGTAGAATTGGAAATTAAGATTTGAATATCTAAAGTTCAAAAAAACTATATAAAGCATTGACTAGTTAAACTATGCTTATAGGTTAACTTCGAACTTTAAAATATTATTTTATTTGAACTACTATATTCTCTTTTTTTCTTTCAGATCCTAACTTTTTAAAATATTCTATGTTACTGGTACTAATTAAAGATGACCCTAATAAAGACAATATGTAAGTTCTCAATTTTGTAAAAATATAAGATAACAAAATAAATTCTTTAAATATCTTTGTATTAATAAATAAACAATGAACAATTCTTAAATAAGAAATTATTGTGGTTAATTTCTGTATCCATATAATATATTAATTTGTTGTACGATATACAACTTTTGAATATGTGAAAATATATTTTAAAAAATAATAATAAATGAGTAGCTCCTCAACTCGATTACTCAGTTTGTATTAAATAAGAAACAATTTGGTAAACAAGAACTATTTTTGCAAAAGAACAAAATAAATTATAATAATAAATTTGACAATACGAAAAGAAATAAATAAAATCAATTGCTATTATATTATCCGATCTCCATGCATGGCTTGATCCCTCATACGTCCACGTCTTTCTTACAGATACTGCAATTCTGATTTATAAGAAAGGAAAAAGTAATAATAATCGTTAAGGCCATGATAATTTTGGTTTATTTACTTTCCATTTAATAAAATTTTGTTTTTAAAAAAGAGTTAAATTTTCGTTAAAAAAAAAAAAAAAAAAAACATTTGTGTTGTCTTAATCAAACTTCCAGTGTTACATAAAATATATATATATACACACACACATATATAATATTTTTTCGATCACTATTGAACAAGTTTTTAAAATATGAAATAATTTTCTGGTTAAATTTATAAAAATAAAATAAAATAAAATAAGCTACACTAAACTTGTTTGCTAGTTTTAAAATATGTTCCTTCTATTTTGAACTCAAAATCTAAATCTTAGAAATATGTTCAGTGTATCAATAAAAAAGGACTGTTCAGTCACTTGTGAAAAAAAAAAATTCTTACGTAAATATATTTGATTTTTTAAGAAACTAACCTTAAGTATTTATAATTATGAATATCTAAAATTTATGATCTTAAAAGTTTAAAAAGATATGAAAAATTCAAGTTGCATAGCTAGTTAAGATGTATGCTTCAATTTATAGGTTATAGGTTATTAGAAGGCCGAGTAAAAAATTTTGTTAAATAAATGAAAAAGATGTGTGTAAATTACTGTATTATCTGTAAACCAAGTGTAGAGGCAATATTGATGAAATATGTGACCACAGGGCAAAGTAGTCACAATCTCATTCTCTTTATATTTCGATTTGCATATGTCACACCTATACAACACAATGACAAAAAAAAAAAAAAAAAAAAGTTAAGTTATTTTAAAATTCAAGAGTTTAATATAACTTTGCAGGAAAAAAATTAATATATTAGATTATAGGTTAAACCATAGTTTTAATACTCTTAAATTATATAGGAATTTTACGATTATAACTTTTTAAACCTTAGAAGTTTGACCAAAGGCCATATCATCTACTTTAAAGAATTCTTTTTTTCTTTTACAATTTTGACCTTAAAATTTTTCTATTTATTTTTTCCTTAATTCAATATCTACTACATTTTAAATCTTATGTTGAATTTAAAAATAGTAATTTAAAAAAACTGTCACAAATTTAAGACATTTTTTAAATTGAATATTTTTTTTCATATTTAAAAATAGATATTTATGGTATAAATCTAGCATTTAAAATTCTAAAATAAATATTAAATTTATTTTGAATAATTAATAACATGGAGTAATTTTGAAGTGAATAGAAATGATTTTTAACAATTTTAGAACTACACTCAAATATGTCTTTTAATCTGGATATGATTTTTAGACATAATATAAAATTAATAATGAAAGGGCAAAAGGGAAATGACGAAATAGTACATGTCCTTTTTAGAGGATTTGCGCCACAACTTTGATGAACCGCTTGATTTGTATTTGGTGGAGGGCAATTTCGACAAAATGTCCAATTCTTTGCTTACAGGCTCACACAATTCTTCCAAGCTTAGCGGTTGCTGACACAATAAAATGGAAAATTAATAATAATAATAATAATTTTGATATAAATAATATAATATGTGAATATAAAAATATTACTAATAAATAATTTAAAAAATTTTGAAAAATTAAGTAGGGACTAAATTTAAGATTTCTAAAAATAATATTTTAAACTAATAATAATGTAAGTTGCATTACTTATTAACTCATTTGATTTTTAGTTTTTGAAAATTAAGTCTATATCACTATTAGCTGTGGTTTGTTGTTTACATTTTAGGAATGTTTTCAAAATTAAAATAAAAATTTTAAAAACTAAAAAAAAAAATTGGCTAAGAAATCAAATGTTTACTTAGAAAATATGAAAATTATAGGTAAGAAAATATGTACAATCTTAAAAAAATCAAAATAAAAAAATAAATTGATTAGGTTTAATAAATTTATGTTATACTTAAATCGATGTTATTTTGAGTTCCATGAATTTCTTACCATATAAAAATGAATTGGAAGAAATTAAAATGTTTAATTTGGGATTAGCATAAGTTGGCTATGCACAATTAAAATAAATAAAATAAAATGAGTGGATACCTCTAAAGAGTCATCTCCTCCATGATTATGAAAATCAGCTGCAGATTGCAAAAATAAAAATAATGATATATTAACCTTTGTTTTCACAAAAATATTATTTCAAGTTATAAATTTATTTATTTATTTATTTTGGTTAAACATAAACTCGTATAATATAATATTGTTAATGAGCTATAATTACACAAAACAATAACCATAGAAAATTTTTATTATAAAACTTGACCCTAAATAAATTTATTTTATTTTTATTTATTATCAAATGTTTAATTATTTATTACGCTATTTTTATACCATCTTTAAAATACATTATTACATGACATGGATTGAACAACTTCTTAAATCATCTCGATTATTAAAATCTTACAATAAATAGCATCATTACCAAATATTAATGTAGAAAAATAATAAAAAAGAATCATTATATTATTGTTTCAAAGATACATACAGTTTTACTAAAATATCATTTACGTACCAATTTCAGTTTAGTAGCTAAAATATCATTTACGCACCAATTTCAGTTTGGTAACTACGGTTTGATTCATTGATAGATAGGTTTTGAAAAAAATCCATAGGTATGTATTGCGAATTCCTTCCATAGTACTCATTGAATTGAGAATTACCACCAACATGTCCATACTGTCTATAGCTACGTGATTCTTGATTGATTTGCTACAAACATTTGAAGAAAAAATAAGAAGAGAATTTTTTTCATCACAAATTATATTTAGAAAATAATAATAATAATAATGAAAGCAAATGTAAAGAAGAGAAAATATTAACCTGATATTGATCTCCAAAATAATCATAATCATAAAAGAAATTCCCACCAGCTGGGTAATCATATTGTGGAAATTGCCAATGGTCTCCCATATAGGCTTAATTACCAACTAAATGCAAGCAATTCCTAATTTATGGGTTTTCGTTTTGATTTTTGTAACCTCTCCAACTATATAGTAAGAAGCTGATCTAAACATGGAAATGAATTTAAGAGGGAATATATTATATTATATGATATGATATGATATAATATAGGAATATGTTATATGTTATATATGTGTGTGTGGAGAAAAATAAGTGTATCTAAAATGTGCAATAAAATATTAAGACAATGAATGGAAAAATATTTTTGGTTATTTGTAACCATAATGTTAATATGATGTTAATGTTTAAAATTCTTCATAAATATGATTATTTATTTATTTATTTATTTAAGAAATCTTCATAGATATGATGTTATAGAACTTTTGAAATTGTACTTAAAAAAATAGAAACTTCTTGTTATTTGAAAGTCTAAGGGAGTTTGAAATATTATTTAAGAATGTGTCCCACTAGTTTGCATTTTTTTTTTCCTTAACTTTATTATTATTATGGTTATATTATCTATACCTATATTAATATTTATATCGATATCTATCTTTAATTAAAAAGTTAGCGTTTTCTTTTCTTTTATATTAATATACATTTTAATTCTGTTTTTTTTAACCAAGATTTTATGTTTTTTTCAAATCAAACTTTTAATTAGATGAGTGGAGTTTAAAATAATTACTACTTTGTTTTCTAAAATTCAACATTTTTAATTTTAATTTAAGTATTAAATCTTTTAAGTGTAAAAATTTGAACGAGCTAATAAAAATAAATTTTGAATAATTAAATGAAAACGGAAAAAAGACATTGTTTTTTTTTTTTTACAACAACGAGTGGAGATCGAACCAGGAGGAAAATCATACCAACTCTCGTCGAATTAAACTCACTTTGACAAGCTTTTAATCTCATGGCCTTTTAATTAATGATATATTCCATTATAATTAACAAATCTTAGTGTTGAATGTGTGAAAAAAGAAAATCATGTTACAATTGAAAGTAGGATAGACATCATATTAAGAATCTTATTTCTTGATGAACTAGTAGAACTTTTATCTTTACCCACGCACAAAAACGTCGGCAGATCTTCAAAAATGAGTGGGTAAAGCTTCTGTCGATGTTTTTTTGCGTGGGCAGACAACGTCGGCAAAAGGCCGTGGCCAGATCTTCTGCCCACGTTTTTTTGACATTTTGTCAGCAGAAATGCTCACACAATGGAACGTGTGGGTAGATATAGTCTTTTTGCCCACGTTACAAACGTCGGCATAAGTTAATTTCTAGCCACGCATGAACATTTGTGGGCAGAAATTCATCCATAGGCAGAAATTGATTTTTATGTCCATGCATCAACATTCGTAGTGAAAAATAACATTTCTTCCCACGTTTTATGCATGGCTAGAAATCAATTTCTGCCATTTACTTTCCATCGGCATAACTCGATTTCTTCCCACGCATGATACGTCGGTATATAGTGTTTTATGCCTACACAGGTAAACGTGGCTAAAAGATTCATTTTTCCCACGCACGAAACGTCGCCATAGTTTTATAACTACCAACACATTTATTATTATTATATTATATGTTTGGGGATCAATATTTAAAATAAAAATAATTTCAATTTCCTGTAACAAAATATATTTAACATCATAATAATAAGTTTAGCCAATTTCCTGTAACAAAATATGTTTATCATCATAACAACCCCTAATTCCTTGACTATATAAAATCTGAAAAACTATTCTTAGTGTTTGTTTCTTTAGCTATTAGCTTTCATTTTGCTATACAAAATGAACAAAATAATATTAAATACAAAAAAAAAAAAAAAAAGGTTCCATTAGTTAGTTGGTTGGTCTTCAAATAAAAATGTTTCCCTTCATCAGTTGGGTCTTCACAAAAAAATAACATTTTTGGCCTTCTTCAAAATATATAGACCTAAAAAGCATAGTATTGAAGTCCAATAAGCACAACATGATCAAAACTAATAAAGCAAATTAATTTGCATGACTTTCAAAATGATATTCAAGACCGACTAAAAAGTACCTCAAACTCAAAATCAACCTAAAAAGTGTCTAAGTGACTCTTTCATCCTCAAAGCGGCGGTATGAAGAACGACCTCTCTAGCGGCAGTGGGCGTCAACGTGAAGGAAATCATCGGCCGTGGAGGAGATCGTCGACAGTTTCGTGGGTGTGGAGATGGGTTGTCGAGCGTGAAGTGTTTTTGGGAAAGAGAAAGACATTTTTTTATGTAAAAAGAAAATAAAATGAAAAAGAAAAAGAGGGAGAGTGAGAGGAAGGAAAGTAAAAAGAAAAAAAAAAGTTTTTGTGGGTGAAATTTTAAGAAAATGTATGCGAAAAAATATGTGGGATTTAAAAGGTTTTTTGTCACATTACTTGCGTGGGCAAAACTAAAAATTTATGCCCACACTCCTTGCGTGGGGAGAAAATAAATTACTCGTCGGCAAAAACCAACTTTAATGATTTTCACTAATACCACACAACTTTTTGTCCATGCATATATTTTCGTCGACAGAAATAAAAATTCTTGAAGTGATGGAATCATGACAAAATATTTTAAATATATATAAACATTAGAATAAGTATCTAAAAAAAATGGTGTCAAATGGACTCAAAGTTAAGACATATTTTCAAAAATGTCTCAGATAAATTTAATTTTTCATCCATAAATTTTCATTAATTTTTCTATAAATGAGCTTACCAAAATACACTTATTCTAATTACACCATTAGTTTTTTTTTTTTTTTTTTTTTCATTTGGAAAGTTTCTCTTTTTTTTTTTTTTTTTTTTTTTTTTTTTTTGTTTTATTTTTTTTTTTTTTTTTTTTTTTTTTTTAAAATTTTTCCTTTTTTTTTTTTTTTTTTTTTTTTTTTTTTTGTTTTATTTTTTTTTTTTTTTTTTTTTTTTTTTTAAAATTTTTCCTTTTTTTTTTTTTTTTTTTTTTTTTTTTTTTCATTTGGAAAGTGTCACCTTCTTTTTTCTTTTTTCTTTTTTTTTTATTTATTTCCCCAGCTATATCAAAGGACAAGGCTTCTAATTATGAGTTCCCCTAATTGATTTTACCACCCATAATTTCCCTAAAAAATTAGGGAAATAAATTAGGCTTATGGAAAGTTTTATAATAAGTAAGTGGGATTAGGTTTTTCCTTTTTTGATTTGAAGTTGGGGGCTTCCATTTTTTTCCTTTAATTTTAAATTGAATGTTTTTTTTAATGGCATTGGCATGTGATTTATAATGATGGGTATATTATATTAGTAATTCGGCTTGAAATTTTAGAATCTTATTTAATTCGACCAGATAAGATTGAAAAAATTTACCAAATATGGACAATGTTGCAAAATTGGTTCATAGATTGGCTTATTTGTGTAGTTAAATTATGTTATTAGATAAGGTTATTTGAGCTAGATTTGTTTTAGATTACTTATTTGAACTAGAGTTATTTTATATTTCAACATTAGATAATCCAATAGTTTATTAGGTTCATATTTATAATGGAACTTTTTTATTGAATGAAACTCTATTAGTCTTTGAATTTATTTTATATTCTATCTTCATTTTTAAAGGTAAGAGAGTATAATGATATAATAATATGCGAATAACTTTAAGACATAGGTTAGTTCATATCAACAAATAATTACTTAAGAAATCGTCATTTTTCGCATTCTCATTACTTGTACTCCTAATAATATTAGAAGTTATCAATTAAGTAGTTTTCTAAACAAATTATTAAAATTTGTTAATAAAGAGCCCTTTTATTATTAAACTATTGTTCTATTAATTTATTTAACAACTCAACATGTTACCCAACAATAAAGAAATAATGTCACACCAAATATATAACATGTTTTAATATTTTTTTTAACAAACTTATTTTGAAACCATTGTAAGGGTAAATTTGAAAACTTGAAAATATTAATAACTATATTGAGAGTTGCCTAATAAATTAAATGAATATTTTTAAAAACAGAAAAACGATTGAAAATAATTACAAATATTGCAAAATTTTACTTTTTATCTGTGATTTGATAGACTACAGTAGACTCAAATAAAGACATCTATCAATTTATCAGATAGATACTAGTCTATCGTAGAAAATAAAATTTTGTTATATTTGTAAATAGTTTGATATTTTTTCTATTTATAATAATTTTCCTAAATTAAAGGTTATTTGATATATTTATCCAAAATAAAAATAAATTTCAAAAAATAAGCCCTTTTATGTCAAATGAATGATTTTGTATTGATCTTTAAACATTATGGTCAATTGTTTATGTCTTTACACAAGTTTATTAAAAGAGAAATAAACATTAAAATATATAGGCTAGCTACAATCGACATTAATTTACAAAATAATTACCTTTTAAAATGTCATACTAAAATAGCTTCAAGCTTTATTTGAAATTTATTTATTAAAAAAAAATTATTATAGAAAGATTTGAGCAAATGAATATTGTCTGTGGAGATTATTAAAATAACAAGTATCCAAGAACTGATCCTTCAAACAAATCAACATCAATTGATTATGACTTGACCATTAGAAAATTACCCTAAATTCCCATAACCTGATCATTCCATTGGGATAATCTACAAAAGAATCCATGTTCTTATCTTCACATAAAAGGAGGGCCAAAAAAGGAGGAAAAAAAAAAAAAAAAAACCCACTACTTGGGAATCAAGTTCCTTCCCCAAACAAGTTTCCAATCAAATCCACGAGCTTCTCAATTGAGTTATTGACAGAGTTTGTAGATTTGATGGATAAAAAAATGGGAGATTAAGGAAGTGGTGGAATTGCTTGGTTTTAGTAAATGAATGAAGTGATGAATTAAGATGTGAATGTGATAGGATGTTCATTACAATTAAACATGATAATCCTCACAACAGGGGATTTTGAGAGAGAAAAAAAATGGCAACCTTAAAGATCTAAAATTTTTTCAAAATATTGAAAGCAAAAGAATAAAACCTAACCTGGGTTCTAAATTTTTCTGACATTAACAACTAAGAGGTTTCTCACCTTCCTGACTTAAACTTTCTGTTGTACTAAAAATGGTGAAAATGAATCATCTCCTTCAAGTGAGGGCTACACTAACTCCCCCCTTTGCCTTGTTACTATGGATCTTTTCTTCCCATGCCCGACGACAAAAATCGAAAAAAAGGCATGTTATATACCAAAATATAACTGTAGTTAACTACCTCCATCGAAGCAACTTCAGTTCTGTTGCGCGACGAGATGATCAAGCTGCATTTGTTCCAGCCATGCTCCTAATGCAGCATGATCGACTGCCTCCATTTGCGAGTTCATGTTAGAACTCTCACCAGAAGATACAAAACTATCGCCACCCAAATTGGGATGAGCCTGCTTTTCTTTTATCTCAGTTGGAGATTCTTTCACAAGTGATTGAACCCATGATAAATCTGGCTCTTCTCCATTGTTCCCGAGCTCAAAAGACGATGATCGCCGAAGCTTACCCATTTCATCCGTATTGACTGCCCAATCAGGTCTTCCATTTGAAGGTCCCCATTTGGACCAAGAATTTGCAGGAGAACCAACAATAGAGGCAGAATTAGCACCGAGTTCACGCGAGCTGAGGCTGCGAAACTGCTGTTTCTCTCTTTGAGCTAACATGGACAAGCGAGAGCCGACTGGTGAGATAGGTTCCAGATTTCGTGGAGACATCCTCCCAGATGACGGAACACCAAAAGAGGCCTGCAATAGAGGGTGATCAATATTTTTAGGAGAGAAATTTGTATTGATTGGTGACAACATAGTCTGTTGTTGCTGAAATTGATTGATAACTGCTGATTTGTGTGTAGGGGAGAAAACAGCTGAAGCCAGAGCTTGATCAGAGTATCTGGGAGATGAACTCTCAGCAGAGAAGAGATCATCGAGATTCGAAGGGGTCATAGTTTTCAGCCGACCAGAACGGTTCAATGAATTTGAACTCAACGGTGGTTGAGAAAGACAATTCAAGTCGTTAAGCAGCTGCTGTTGTTGCATATCAAAATCACTCAGATAATCAAAATCCTCTACAGGCATGTCTCTTGCACTCAAAGAAGATCTTAGGCGGCTGGATTGAATATTGCTTCCTGGAAGATGCAAGGCAGGTACATTCGGTTGGGGCCAAGCCACGGACGAGTGAGACATGCCATTGGCAGATGGAGACATCGGAGGAGTGAACGGTGATGGAGACATCACAGGAACCGAAGATGGAGAACCAGGTAGAAGGTTCATGACTGTAGCATAATCCATGGCAGAAGCCCCGGAAGTGCAAGAACGTGGTGAGGGAACAGCAGAGCCAGTCGAAACATACAGAGGGCGCAGTTCCTCAGTGGTGTGTGCAAAAAAGCAGACTCTTCTTAAGCAATTTGTGCCATCTTTGCAAAGGCGGGTTCGATATTGTGCTGGGTGCAGCCAGCACTCGAATACCCCATGAGCATATTCGCACATATCTCCTCGTCTGCAAGCACCCTTCCGAAAATCAGGACAGGGTACACAGCTATAATGGAACTTTCTTGGATCCCTCCTCCTGGCATTTTCTCCAGGGTGGACAAAGGGACACTCAGTCCAATCATGAGAGTAAGCACGTGAGCAGGGTCGAACCTTGAACGAATACATTCGGAATTCATCAGTTGAGTAGATACTATTCTTGATGTCTGGAAGAGAAAGATCAACAGGGTATTCTTTCTTCTCAGATGCAGAAAACATTGGAAACTCACTTAGTTTCGACTTTGTTGGAGAAGAAACTAACTCTGATGCTGATGAGGGGACATTCAGAGGAGATGAAGGGCGAGTAGAATGCGAATTTCTAGCACCTGTTAAAACATCAAGATTTCCATCACCAGACAAACCGTTTGTCTTAAGAAGTTCTGTAAGTGTTGATTTAAGCTCGCCATGCCTTAAGGGCGCAACGATCACATCGACAGGTCGATGTCCATTCCCATCAACCATATTAGGGTCAGCACCAGCAGCTAAGAGCCGCTTCACAATATCTACAGCATTTGCAGCCCCACCTGAGGCTGCACAATGAAGGGCAGTGCTTCTGTCAAGACCGACGGCGCGATTTACATCAGCACAAGAAAGTGAAAGAATAAGCTTCAGAACCTCAGTGCTACCATAAGTAGCAGCAACCATTAAAGGAGTTCTCTGCTCATTAGTCATTTGCTTCGAGCCACGTAAGCGGCCATACCATAAACCAATTTCATCAATACCAGAAGGGTCACGCTCAATTGATCTCTTGAAGGCATCAATGTCATCATTCGCAGCAAGCTCAAGCAAGCTGGAAAAGACATCTTCCGTCTCCACAGTTAAGTTATTCATGGCTGGTTCCAAAGGCTTACACAGTCAAATGTAAAGAAGAAATTTCCCAAAGACGATATAGGCTTTAGCTCTAAACCACAAAACATGCTTCCTTCATTGAGAGAAATGCGAGCTGAACTCATGAAACCATGCCACAAAATAAGAGTTTAAAATTTAAGGTGAGTTACAATCAACATGACAGAATAAAAGGAGGGAAAAGTTAGCAAATTCAAATGTTAATGTCAAAGGAATCAAACCGGAGTAGAATAGGATTCCAGTAAACAAAAAGATACAACACAAAAAAGAATGGTTATCCGCGTAATTATATGTATCATTTATGTCAAAGGAAAGTGGGTATCAAACGAAATTGAAGATAAGAGCTTTAATCAGATTCAGCAGATTCTATGAGCACTAAAATACAGACAAATTCCTAGAATAGGTTCGTAAATTCTATTAGAAGAAGAAGAAAAGCCATGAAGACAAAATGCAAAACAAAACTGAAAAAAGAAAAAAAATTGCTAATAAATTTTATACTTTGTGGATGGTTAAAGAGAAAATTACGGACAAAATAGTAAATAATTTACATTATTATCCCAACCATCATTTCTAATCTTTAATCCAAATTTCTTATTGAAAAAAAAAAATAACAATTTTTCTCTAAAATAGAATTATTTTCAAGGAGTTCATCCTGAAATTAATTTATATTTCAAAAATAAAAATAATAGTAATAATAACAAGTTTCATTTCAAAACAAAAGGGTAATTTCCACCTCATCCCTATTTCCCCAAACCATCAAGTAGATATTTTTTGGATTTTGTTACATAAAAATACACTATTTTAGGAGTGTAGGAGAACCTCAAAATCGTAACAGAAAAACAACAGTCAAATGTCAATAATAATTTTGTAATAAAATCTGTAATAAAAAAAAAATTACAACTACACAAATGAAACAAAAAAAAAAAAAAAAAACCTTAGGATCCTCTATTTTCAAGCGATCCGAGACATTACATATAAAACCAAAACAAAATGGATTAATCACCCGACTAAAATCCAACAAATACGGTAAAATTCGAAGAATCAAACCATGGATCGATCATCAAACAGTTGTCCACAAAATCAAGCCCAACCCAAACACCAAAATCGTACGAAAACGGTAAAAATAAAAAAATATCAGCTAAGATCATTCAGAGAAGAATCGAAGTACTACCAAAATCTTTCCATTTCGTTAGATAACAAGAACATCGCAAATCAGAACGAGAAAAAAAAAAAAAGGAAAAGAAGATCGCAACTAGGGATCGAAGAGGGAAAACAATCATACCAAAAATTAGGGAGAAAGTGGAAGTCAATGATGATTCAAGGAGTGAGAGAGATCGATCTAGAGCTTGGAAGAGAGTGCTTGACTCTGGAGAGTGAGAAACTGCGAGTAGAGAGAACGAAGAAGAAGAGAGCTTGTTCTTCCTCCATCTCCAACCCCAATGTTTTTGCTTTTTTCATGGAAAAATAAAATAATTACAATTTAAAATACCCAATAAAAAAGAAAAACTTTATTCGTTATTTCTTTCATTTTTAATTAATTATTATTATTATTTTCCTCGTTTGAGAAAATCGCCTATCCAATATCAGCAAAAAGAGAACTCAAAGGAAAGAAAAAAATAAATAAATAAAAACAAAGCGCACTGAGTAATATTCATCTACTCATCATTCATATCTGGTATTCAATTATTTTGTTTCCGTCCAATGATATCCCGCCACGAACTGATTAAGGGTAGTTTCGTCAATTTGGTGCTTGCGTGGGATTATTTGATTTGTTGGGTCATGATAAACTTATGAGGGTGCTCAGAGGAAGTGGAAGCCTTGGAAATAATTTAACCGCACCCATTTGTGTCAAATTTCAGCCAAATTCATCCTAAATTCACTCCACATGAAAGTTAAAGTGGATGCGAGGGGTTATCCGCTGCCACCCGCCACACTAAAATCATCCAAAATATCTAATGACGTGGCAGGAATATATGTTTCATTTTTTTTTTATTAAATAAAATCATCATTTTTTTCTCCATAAAACATTGGTTATTTTAATCGTGAAAAATCTTTTGTGCATGTACTTATCATTTCCTATAAATTTTTAATCCCGTCATGTGACGAAATTTTATTTTGTGATTAAATGAGATTTTTTTCTTTTTTTTCTGAATTCAACAATATGGAGGATGGAGAATTTGAATCTAAAACCTCCTGATCGAGAATATGTGTTATGTTATCTTAGTTATGCTCATGTTGGTTAATCTCTATCTATTAAGTTTTGTTAGATAATTGTTTGTGTTTTATTCCTATTTGCTTTCTCTCTATTTATTTAGGATGGTTTTCATCTTTTTATTAACAAATTAGCTCATAGCCTAATTAAAAAATATTAATAAAAAATTTGCACTTAAAACTTAGTTTCTAAATTTTAAAAAACACACTAAAAAGTAGACAAAATAATCTATATGCGGAAAAATATATATTTGTAAGCTTTTTTTTTTAAATAATAAAACTATCACTTTCTTTTTATGAATTTAGAAAATTATATTGTATTTTTTTGCCTCGAAATTATCGGTATGATTTAACCAATACCAATAAATTTAACTTCAAATAACTTATTGTAAGATTGATTAAAAATATCGAGACGAAATTTAAATATTTAAAAGCAAATAGAAATCAAACTAATATTTTAAAGATTATTTAAAAGTTTTTGGTGTGGCTGGCTTGTCTAAAGTGTAGGTCGCACGCGTGAGAAGGGTGCACGTGGGTGGAGCTTAGCCATTGGGAGATGGCTACGTGGTAGAATACGGTGGTTAGGAATGCAGAGGATAGAAAATTGGAGATTTGGGAGAGGACCGGGAACCGGGAGGGACGGTGGAAAGGAAGCAGGCGTAACCGGTTAGGTAAGGAAGAGGGGAAGAAAGGGAACTGGGAGATCCCGGTGATGCGCGCGTGCGTAAGTTCGAATAAATCGGAATGTAATCAAGGCTGGCGTCCGCCAATCAGATAGATTCGGAGCTCTGGATCTTATCGTACGGAAGCGGACATCAGATGGGAGTCAATTCTGGTTAATTGTCGAGTCAAATCACAAGATTGGTGAAATAAATTAAATTAATTCTTTATTTTTTTAAAAAAAATCATTGGTTTCTTCTCAAATGTACATAAAAATTCCATTTCTTTATAAAATTATAAATAATACCAAAAATCTAGTATCAATTTATTTTTTTTTGCTCAAAAAACAAAATAAATTATTATTTTATATTTGGTGGTCGATTTCAAATTCCCTTTTGATGCAATTGAAAAAGGTAATTAGATAGTGTCTAAACAAAATGTCGAGTAAGAATATTCTTAAGATCTAGTAAGAAAAAAAATTATTTTCATTATAATAAATACAGTCAATTTATTTTAAAAAAACTGTAGGAATAAAGACTCAAATGAAAATAATTGTAAATCAGGGAGATTAAAATGATATGTGACAATGAATATATTTTTATTGTGTTTTAAATCATATTTTATATACTTTTGTGTATTTTTAAAAATAATAAGATTGTTGAAAATAATTATAAATATAACAAAATTTTAGATAGATATAAACCTAAATAAACATCTATTACTTTACCAGATAAACACAAATATATGTCTATTTGGGTCTATCGCAATCTATTACAAATAAAAAGTTAAATTTTACTATATTTATAAATAATCAATTATTTTTTCTATTTATAATAATTTTCATACAAAACTGTGAACATTATTTTTACAAAACGTATTGCTTGTAATAGTTGCACAATAACTTTTATTATAATAAATGAAAAGAAAAAGTTAAAATCAGTTTAGCTCAACGATAATTAGCCTAATATTTTCATCTCTCTACAACTCACCATTGTTACATTTAAAAAAAAAAAAAATTCAAAAGTATTTAGCCCAAAAGAAGCATTTTAATAAACAAAACAAATAGAATTTAAACTTTATATTTAATAATAAATTAGTGGAAATTGATCAAAAATGGAAGGAAAATCCAAAGATAAAATATGGCTTTTATTAAAATAAAAATAAAACATTTTGATTAATTAAATTTGACATTTTAGTCTATGAAATTTCAAATGTTCAAATTTAAGTTTATATACTTTTCATAAATTTTAAAATCAGTAGTCTAACACGAATATAGCTCAATTAGCATGAAGCATGCAATATCGAGCTGTAGGTGTTAAATTTTTCTACCCCATATATTGCAATAAATTATTATTATTATTATTATTATTATTTAACCATTCTTTTAAATAACTAATTTTAATACTTATTAAAAACACATAAACTAAATTTGAATTTGAAAATTATAAAATAAAACGAAACTCAAATTACATGGACTAAAATAGAACAAACATCGAATACATTAATCCAAATAGTATTTTAAACATGAAAAAAAAATTGTGTTAGTGTTCGTAATCTTTATGACAACAAATGAAATAGAAAAAGAGAATAATGAAAATTTAAGAATATTGAGACAAAATAAGCATTTTAATAAACAAACTAAATAGAATTTACGCCTTAAAATAAAATAAGTAGCCAATTGGTTAAAAGGAAAAATATGGGTTTTTTTTTTTTTTTCAAAGATACTTATGTTTTATTTATTTATTTATTTATTTATTTATAGTTCAATACATACAGGTGGATTATTAAATTTCATTTTATTCTAGTTTTTAAATCTTCGTCGTCAAACTTTAATTCATAAAACTTATAAAATTGAGAAACATATTCACATTATATATTTTCTAAAAAATAAAAGAAAAGAAAAGAAAAGAAAAGGAGAGCAAGAGAAAATGAAATTAAAAAATAAAAAGATTTTAAAATGGCATAAGAAGGCAAGGTGAAAAAGGAAAAGAAGAGTAGTAACGTAGGGTATTATGGGAGTTGACCAAAAATAATAAAGTTGGAAGACGGGGAGATGATGAGGTACGGCTGAGAAGGAGGGGAAGAATGGTGTGAGTAAAAAGAAAAGAAACAAACAGGTGGGGCCCACTTAGGTGGGACCCACTCGAGATTTTGCAGTTAAGATGTGGAAGAACGAAGAAGAAAAATAAATTAGTTTATAAATATATATATATATATATATATATCAAAAATAAATAAATTAATTTTGATAATAAAAATCTAGGAATGAAGAGCAAGAGGACGGGAAGTGGGGAACAATCACGTGACACCTTACAAACACAAAAACAAAGTGGATAACGACAACGTTTGGACTCGACCATCCTCAGTTTGCTTCTCTTTTGCATCCGACCCGACCCGACCACTTATTATTATTTTTTCGATTAAAATATTATTTTAGTTTATGTACTTTTAATTAATCTTAAATTTAATTCTTTTCTTTAAATTACACCTTATTGAATTTGGTTAAATAGTAATAATGTTTATGTAATGAAATACAATATATCAATATATTTCTTAAATTTATGGTATGTTAATGATTAATAAAATGTATTTAAAAAATTAATAGAAAATTAGAAATATAGACTAAATTTAAGATTTATTAAGAGTACAATTATTAAAATTAAACAAGTTTCGAAATAGAAGGACCATAATAGGTTTTTAATATATATATATATATTTTTTTCTCGACAATATGAAGCAATACCGGAGATACTAACCAATTTGAACCCTAAATTTAAATAAGTGTTGCAAATTTACCTTCCGTTCAACTTTGGTTAATATCTTCTAGTTATATTGTGCATATTTTAAAAAATCATTAATTTAAATAAAATAAAGTTTTGCAAAAAAAAAAATAATGAACAATTTTGCAAACATTTATAAATCCAAACGAAATTTGTTTTAACTCTAACGTTGTTTCCTCTAAAATTTTATTTTATTTTATTATTATTATTTTTTTTTTGTCATACATACGTTTTTAATTCTTTAAATGTACGAGAAAATCTTTTTTAAAAGACAATAGTTGCACTGAAAACTTATTAGAGAGTTAAAGTTGTGGCTACGTGCGTATTTTCCTAAGTTTTTAAAATAGTGACGACTAAATCTTTAAATTTTTAATTTAATGTCTAATATATCTATAATATTTCTATAAAGTAGATTTAAAAAAATATTTTTAAAAAACAACCATTTTACTAAAAAAACTATTTTTGTTTAATTAATCTTAAATTTTCAATTTTGTAGGTATGTTGCACTAGTTTTAGAAAAAATATCAAATAGGACATATTTAGAGACAAATCTAAACTTAATTTGTAATACATCATTCAATTTTTAACATCTTTTGACAAGTAAGAGATTTGATTAAATGCAACATTGATATTTTAGGAATTTACTAGACATGAAAATTGAAATTTTATGAATCTATTAATTTTTTTTTAAATAATAATAATAAGTTGAGTAACTATGTTTTTTTTTTTTTTTTAAAAAAAAAGAAATCGAGTAACTATGTATAGACACAAATTTAAAAATGTATAAGTTAAACTTTTAACTTTATAAAAATTTGTGTCCCCTCGTGGAATTGTGAACACACCGTCAGTTACAAACTTATGTATAAAAGATACATATGCCCCTATTGACATAAAATCCTAAATTCACCATGAGTTGATCTTACCCCAGTGAAGAAGATGGTGAACGAGGAGCTTAGTTTTAAAATCTGTTATGAAATTATTTGTTTTTTTTTTTCCGTTTTTAAATTGTAAATCATCTCTTAACTATGGACTCATTTTCATTATACTTTCAAATTAAACTCATTAAATTGTTGAGATAGATCAACTACTAAAGCTAAATTGAAATGGTTTAGTTACAACAATTTCATAACTCTTAATTGTGAAATATTAGTCTTTTTTTTTTAGTTAAAATTTAATATTCTTTACATTTTCCTTTAAATTAGAACCTCTCCTCGAAAGTAACATATCAAAATGACCCTTTTTTCACTATTGGCTTGAAAAAAGATTAAAATTGGAAATTGATGTATTTAACTAACTAATTTTTTTTTATATCAAAATCGCATATAAAGGCGAAGAAGAACTGCCCAAAAGTAATAATAATAAAAAATTTCATCTAAAAAAGCACAAATAAAAGAAGGGAAAAGAAAAGGGAATGGGGCAAAATTGAAATATTGTTTTCAAATTTTCCTAAAAAGAAGTGAATAGAAAAAGCATTTTAAATTAGTATATTTTGTACAATTTCATGTAATTGAAATATTAATAATAATTTCCTTTTTAAAAGCATAATTGATTGAACTTGTAAGGCCATTTTGGGGTCACCCTCGGTTAAGATTTTATTATTCAGAAAGGGAAAAATAAAATCAGTCACTCTCATTTTTAAAAGAATTTTGTTAAAAAGTAGGGCATATTATAAGATAAGAATATGATCTGTGGAAAAAAAAAATAGTAATAAAAAGGAAAGAACACGATTCTTTATTTTATTTATTTTCCGATAAAGATACAATAGACGGAAGAATTTTATTTTATTTTTTAAAATAAAAAGTAAACTAATTACTCAAAAAAAAAAAAAAAAAAAAAAAAAAAAAGTAAAGCAGTTTTTTTATCATACAATATCTCAAATGCGTATTATTCTGGTCTAAATTGTGCATAAACACGTATGTTACATACTTATATTTGTATCAAAGCAGAGCCATTCACTAGGGATAACACCAAAGTTTGTTAATTGATTTCAATTATATCTTAATCTGTAAACACATGTGATTATTTTAATTTAATTTCTACCCTTTCAAAATATTCTATCTAGAAATCTTTTAAACATAGTAGGGAAAATTATTTTAAATTTTATAATCAAAATTTAAATTAAGTTGATAATTTAGTATTGAACATCTTTTAAACTTCAATGATTTATCGAATACAAGAATGAAAGTTTTAAAATACTTATTATAAATATTTTGTAAAGTTAAAAAATTTATCAAATATTTAGAAATTTACACCATTTAAAGATTAGAAACCTGTATTAGATGTTGAAAAGAAAAGAAAAAAAAAAAACCTAGATTAAGCTTATCATTTAACTTTTTTTTTTTTTTTGTTGAGTTAACTACACCTTGACATCACTACTACGTGCATCTGAAGTAGTTGTCATTTCGTGAATAAACACACAAAAAATATCAATTTTTGTTGGCATATAAATTATTTTAATTCAACAATTCGTAAATGATGTGATATTGACGTGTAAATTAGTAAATCTTTGTAATACAATAAAGAGGACTTCAATCGTTAACTTATCTATATGTCAATTGAGTAGACTTTGATAATTTTTAAATTAATAATTAATATCTTACCAATTAAGCTATATTTAATATTTATCTTAAAAATAAGTGGAAACAATGCAAACCTACTCCTACTAATTATGAGAGTCATTAATGTTTTGAGGAAGTCATCACGTCACGTTCATAATGAAAAATATTTTTCTTAAGAAATCAATTATAAAATTAAGAAAGTAATTTATAAACCAAAATTCAACTAGAATTAAAACTAGACTTAAAATCATTAATTAAAAAAAAAAGGTAGAAAATAAGGGGAAAAAAAAGGTTTAATTTAAAAATGTTTACTAAACGGCAGGTCCCGCAGAAGCGTGTGTTTGTTTTTCCTATTTGGCGGTGGGGCCAAAGAGCGACACGTGTCAAGATTTGGTTGCTTCGGCGGCTACAATCACAAGATTATTATTGTTTTTGTGTTTGGTGGTGGAATTATTATTAAATAAAGAGAGTTATGTAATGTTAATTTGTTATTCGGAATGAAAACGAAAGGATAAGAAAACAAAAGAATTTGGAGTATTTTCTTTAAAATAAATAAATAAAAAGAGGTAATTGGCTTATTATTCAAAATAATCTTCCCATTTTACCCATCACCCTATAGTAAATTTGAATTTGAATTAAATTTGATCTAAAATAATCTATAAAGTTTAAAATTGTTTTTACATCCTATTTAATCTATTAATAACAATTTGGTCTTTACCTATAGTAAATTTGAATTTGAATTAAATTTGATCTAAAATAATCTATAAAGTTTAAAATTGTTTTTACATCCTATTTAATCTATTAATAACAATTTGGTCTTTGAACTTTAAAATTAAAAGTAATAGCAATTTAGTCCTTGCATTAGAAATTCCATCAACTTGCCATTTTTTTTCTCCATTTCTAAAGCAAAAGTATTTTCTTTTATCAGTTAGAAACAAAAACTTGACTTTTTGGCTACTCTTATTTTGTTAAAGAAAAGTTTTAATGTAAAAATAGGATAACAAGACGAAATTATCGATGAAAGACCTAATTGTTACTATTTTTTAATACAGGAGCTAAATTGTTATTTAATAATATTTAATTTAATTCCTTTTTTTCCCTTCTTAGTAATATTTCTTTCTCCACCTTTAACTAATATTCTCTATTCGATATATTTATCAATCTTTAACTTTATGAATGTTCTTCTAACATAATTCTATCAATTTTATATTTTTCCCCCATGAATTTAGAAATAGTGATTTCAAATGCACATACATTAATCTTTACAAATTAGCTAACTATAATTCTTCTTTTTAAAAAAATCTCAATAAATTAAGTTTGGAAATAAAGACATAAAGTTGACATAATCCATGGAACAAATCTTTAGTTGCCCTTAGATATTTTAATTCCTATTATATTCTCATTAGACTTTTCTTGCAGATATATAGACATATATATGTAATTGAATCATATTAAATGGTCACCATCTTTTGGTGGATTTGCTTATTTGTTTACATTTGCTTGAATTTGAAATTTTCTTGATATTGAATCCCATTAATTTGTTTTTTTTATTTTTGACCATTTCCTTTTTTGGATTTTCAAAATTTTGCTTCACTTTTAGAGTTTGAACATTTTTTAGAAAATTATTTTCATGATTGTTTGCATTCCCATACTTCCACTATCTTTCCAATTTTTCTTTTATTTGATTTTTCTTGGTTTATATGCATTTTATTTCAAATTATTTTAATTGATATATGTTTTTTTCTTTTTATGACATCATTTTTGTTGCACCCCACATAAATTTTAATGATTTATTTTATTTGGTGGAATGTCTACATATATCATTTAATTTATGTTAAATGTACATGCTATACCTTTCATGTGAAATTTCTAAGTTTTTAAAAATTATTTTTATTTCTAGTATATTTTGATTTTGAAATATCAATATTTTTTTTTAGTGAAATATCCATTTTATCCATATAATTTATTTTGATCTCAAAACTTTTGATTTTATCTAACTTAATATACTTACGTAAGTGATGAAGTTAATTTTTCTCAAAAAAAAAGAAAAAAGTAGTGGAAGTTAATGCTTATTAAAAAATAAGTTAGAAAATTGCCAACACCTGAACCAATAAAAATAATAATACAAAAAATAAAAAAAATCCTACATAATTACCCAATCCCAACGATGAAAATACATGAATGAATCAATAAAATTAAGCAAGTCAGAAAGAAGCAAAAGCTTCAACTAAAAACATAAATACTGCCAAAGAATCAATGGCAATGTGAAAACCATAACTAACCAAATGCAAATCTTCATATAAACTGAAAACTTACTTGAATAATCAAAATGTTAATTTTACCACTAAAGTGTTTTTCAAAAATGCCTTTTCTTTTGAATATATATATATATAGAACAAGAAACTATTTACAATAAAAGCACTCATATTTTTGGTTATGTTTTCTTAAAGTGTTTTTATACATAAATTTATTTGGTTTTCTCTACACTAAAAATGCTTCAATTAATGTAAAATTCTATAAAGAAGGTCTATATTAAATACTATGAAGTAAATAACTTTAAATTTGAGTGGTTGTTGGAGTTAATAAAGGAGGGTTAGGGATAAAGAAAAAGATGTAAGCAATTCATAAAGTACAATTCATAGGGTAAAAAAACTTACATAATGGGTTTTTGGGAATTCCAAAGTATTTCGAATGCTGAACATGTTCCTGCAATGGATTCTTCTAAACAACTGTGAGGAAAAAAGTGAAGGATCATGGAGAATCTCACTGTTACATAACTTGAATCCTCTAGTGGGCAATTAGATACGCAATTGCAGTTTCAAGATCGAGCATGAGTGTCTGTAGAAGGCTTAGTAGTTGAAGCGAAGTTGTTGCTGTTAATATGCACAAGAGGAAAATTTCATATACTATGGTGTTAGGCAGGTTTGAGAATGATTTCAATCACTCTTTTCAAGTTCAAATCACTCTAAAACATGCTTTTAATCCTTCAAAACCAATTTAATGTTTGACTTTACAATTCTAAACATGGTTTTTTCTACCATCAAAATTGATTTTTGACTGATTAAAAATTATTTCGGGGCGATTATGTCATTTACAAAATGACTTTAACCATTTCAAAGTCATTTCCAAACATGCCGTTACAAGTTGCAACTGATTCCAATGGGCTGAACTCTAGAGAGCTAGCAAAATAATCTATCCCCAGTCAGTATCAATATCAGTATGTACACAAAGAACTCCATAACTTATAACTTAAAAACTAAAAAGGACTACAAAACTTCTCATTTGAGAAAGCAGGCTCCAGGTTTTAGGCTAAAACAATTCAGATTTTCAGGTATGTAAAGAAAAACATGAACTTTCAAAAGCCTACCAGAACTTCCTCAATCTTGTTTAAAGAATTTGAGAGAAGAACTCCTCAAGGTCATTTGCGACCACTCCAAGTTTTCGAGAAAAAATTGCATCTTTCAGATCAATGTCGTTGTTCGGATAAATATCGGACGCCTTGATTTCCATGTACTCATGCAGGTTGTGTATAGTTCCATCTGATACCCAAGCCAAGACAGTAACATGAGGAAACAAGGAAAGAAGATCATTATCAACCTTGAGTTCAAACAATTAAAGCCAAAGGCCATTCAATAGATATTCAATCTAATAACATTTCAGATTTCAAATTAACAAAATGATTTTTAACAATAACCTAATAGTCAAAACTGATTGTTTCTTTCAAAATATAAAAACGGAGAGGCAGTAGATAGGAATCCATCCCAGTTAGTACAGCCTAGAGAGTTCATAATTAATAGAAAAGTTGGATGACATGGCCACAATCAGCATGTAAATCAATAGTAATCTTCAAAAAATTTAATTCACATTAGACAAAAAGAAGAGAATTTAGCAAGATCCTGTGCTTGATCATTTAGAGCGCCAAATAATAGATTCAAGGCATTCTATTAGATGATAATAATTTTTAACCACAAGCAAATCTTTCCCAAGTTATCCTTTTGACGATGAATTCTTGACAAAATATATCAAGCAAGAGCAAATCCATTCTTAGTCCATCTAGCCAATTCCTTTTGGTTGGTGAAAGGCATCTCAAACTAAGACGGTTTAACATATACCCACTAATCTTCATGTTTCCTTTCAACGTTCTCATCATCTATTGACTCCTAAATATGGATTCTAACATCAAGTCTAACCAACGAGAATCTGCCAAATATATTGAAAGACACATGATAACGAAATCACAAGATAAACCATGTTTTCGAGGTGCTTGGAACCTCCCAATCTTGAAATCACTCTCAAGCCCCAATTTACTCACAACAATATTACCTATCTTCCCTATTCTCCTCTCTATTTATAATCAAACTCCACAACCAATTCCCTTAACTAATTACTAATATGCCCTTAATATCCCTCTAACACCCTTTAAACCAATCAGAATTATATGTTAGGGCAAAATAAATGTACAATCACCCTATTAACAAAGGTTAAATATAGATTTGTTAAATAACTTGGACACTGTGAAGTGTTAATTTAAAGTCTTAAATGTAGAAAACGTTAGCTTCCCTCATACTTCATCGCCAAGCAGGCATTGACAAACCATGCATCCATAGTTTTTCATGTCAGCATGTACTTTTCCAGTATCATCCATGAACAATTTAAGAGTTTTAAGTTTTTCAATGCAGTTCTTTGACAAATTTTTTTCAGAAGCTATCACAAACAGGATATCATCAAAACAAACTATGCATCAATGTTGTACACGAGCATGGTATTTGAGACCCCGAGAAGACTATTTCCCAAGGATGGGGAAATATGATAGTCTAACCAGAACAGGTTAAATTTATAACTCTTAGGAAATGGTATTTACCTTCAGCAACAATGACTTCATAGTCAGGAGGCTTAGCAATCCAATTTCCATTGGAATCTTTCATGTGCCTTCTATCAGATGCAAAGTGACGAAAAAGTATTGGAGCATGGATGATTCTGAAAAGCCTGTCCCCAGAAATAGCAGCTTCTGATTAAAATTTTGACAAACAGCATCAGCATTTTAAGCTTGAATTTCACTTCACAGAGAAAGGACCACCTTCTATATCGAGATAACTTTTCTAACATACTACAAGATCATTGCAAGACTATTTCTAATTCTTGATAGACAGAGACTTTTACAAAACGGTTTTAAATAGAAGTAGAACAATATTGTGTTGTGTCAAAATTAAAATTGAATCAACATGGACAGGAATAACACATAGCTAACCCAATTAGTCAACATAATACCAACAAAAATATTAAAATGCTTGAGCTTACAGTGAGAACTATAGACACAAATGCCACGACACTTTGTTTTTATTGGAAAATAAGGACACAGATAGGACACACACTTCAATAGTCTTTCAAAACTTCTAACAGCACGCTCATGCTTACCAATGGTGACATGATTGTACTCAAAAAATGAGAAATTTGTATCTCACTACTTTTAAGAACACTTAGTTCCAGATGTTTTTCAACCAATGAACTGCATCGACCTTATAATTGTGAAAGTGTGCATCAGAAAAAATGAATTGTAGCTGACAGCCTCTACCTTTGATACTCAGGGGAGATTTGAAATGATGGCCTGATAGCTTGTGACACATAGCTGCCCAGAGGGAGAGGTAAAGGAAGACTTGAGTCTAAATCCCACACTAAAAAAGAAAATTCACCTTCTCTCTTTCTCTGTCAATTGAATTGAACTCAGCATCTCAAAAGTAAAAAAACAAGACAAGCTTGCAGCAATGATTAGAATAAAGTTTCTAGGTAATTATGACTCAAACAACAATTGTTAAAGTAGGATAAACTGTCTTACCTGAATGCAAATGACATGGTAATCCCACAAAACAAGACCATCTGCTCTTTTGCTGGCTTTCTGATGCCAAAGGGGAATCTATGGGGGGTGAGGGGAGTTAGGCTTTCAATTTGTAAACAAGGATTTCACTCAAGGAAAGATGAATTTAACAAGATTTTATCTGATGACCTGACCAACATAATCGGTACCAGGCTTAAAGTTAATCTTGTTTGCAAAGCAAACATATTCTTTGAAAGAAACAAAAGGAAAATTCCATCGTTAGAAGGAAGTGAAAAGAGAAACAAGAGAAGTTTTTCAGAAACCCCTAGGCTGAAAGGCAAAAAATCCCATCCAAAATGGCAGCTATTTAAGATATTGTGTAATTACAAAACTAGAAGGAGATCTGTTTTCTTTTTTTTTTCTTTTCCTTTTTTTTAATATCCTTGAGTTTTCGAGCCAGCTTACGTGTACCTCGACTAATCTCACGAGACAACTCGCCTACCCTACAACATTTGTCAAGGAAACTTGTAGGATATTTGGATTGAATCCATGACTTTTTAGCCATTTATTGAGACCATGTCTCATTTTTTACCCCTAAGCCAACCCATGATGGTTACAAAACTAGAAGGACATCTCCAACAGGAAACAACGAAAAATATGAGGTGCCAAATGTTTTCCACCATCTTCTACCATTCTAAATAGCTCTCCTATTTCTTTATAACAAAGAGCATGAATACAATTTCTCTAGAATCATCACATCATTATTGAACCTAAGGCTACCAATGGCAAAAAATGACACTTTAAATAGTAATAAGAATGACACAGAATCATTTAGCAGAAGTTGTTAATCCTCAGAGATGGCCAAATTACCAGAGAAATAACAACATACGTGCCTGCTTCTTCTCATTAGAAATGAAAATAACAAAAAGATCAGCTTCCTCTGCATCAGCCATTCTGTTTGTACATAATTTCTTGCATAGAAAATATGCATTCTCCTCACTGCAAAATTGAAAATACAAAATACTTCAAAACTCTTCCTTTTCGTCCTTTGAATTGGCGCTATGTGGTCCAATTCAAGGCTGAATTACAAGTAGGAAACTTCATATTTGAAAAATATACCCTATCCAATCCCAGTGCAGTTCAAATATTGTTAAATTTGTCAACTAAGTAATTTCGTCCAAAAGTTCCATAAGAATTACACTACAGAAAGGGTATCAGAAGAATAAATTAGCAAGAACTGTCAGTCTCGCCTTCTTCATAACAACTTTTTCCTTGGGTCATTTTGGGATATGGGAAATTTTGGCAGCATATCGTTAAAAGGACCTCATGAAGATTTCCCAAAAAACCCATGTTTTAGAACAAAGAAATTTCACAGGAAGAATTGCGAAGGGAAGGGGAGAGGATAAACTAAAAGGATGTTGGATTGATTACCAGTAGAAAGGCGTATGACGGAACTGAGAAACATCGAAATCGCTTGATTCTTCAGTTGATGTTGTTGAAGCCATGGCTTAATCGGGTAGTTGAGTTGCTTCAGAAATCAATTCCCATTTTCCAGTGAGATTGCTTTCAACCCATTTTTCTATAAGCACTTTTCAATAGCCCTCTACTAGAATTTTCACTAGTTTTTTTAGTCAACAATAAAGCGCCATTGAGACTATTCTTATATTGACCTAATTTGCATAATTGAAATTACAAATACTTAAAAATAATGAATGAAAATGATATTTTATTATTATTATTATTATTTAATTCGATGCCTAACAAAAGAATTAAAAAGGTTGCAAGGATATAGGTCTTTAACACTTAACAAGAGCTTCTTTGAAATGACAGGTGCTTAGAACAAAAGTTTAGTGTTCAAAAACAGGGTTTTAAAGCAATTAAAAAATCATTCCAAACAAATCTTAAAAAATATTTAAATTGTTCATATTTTTGTTATGTCTTAGACAACATTTCATAATGACTTACATTTTTAACTGTCAATTTGATTCTATTTTAGTTTCTATATTTATAAAATGTCGAGTACTTCTTGAATCATATGACACGATTAATATTAATAAGATGCAATTATTTAAGTTGAGATGTCTGTAGAAGTAGTGGCATGTTTGTTTTACACATAGGTGTGGTCGAGACGAACAATTGAGATGTATTTGTACAAACACACTATTTCATGAAAGAAGAAAAAAGTCATCTTTGAAGTTACCATTTGAAAAGTTTTAGTTACATTATTTAGGTGAATATTCAATATTGAATTATTTTTCCCTTAGATGAATCGATTGACATTAATGTTGATGGGATCCCAACTGTTCGAGTTGAGATGTTAATTGAGAGAAGTAGGTATCTATTTTGTATATGCTGTAATCGAGATTATAAATGTGAAATATTTCAACCTAACAATTGAGATATGTTTGGGCAAACTTTTATATATAAAGTCACTAATAAGTTCTAATAGTTGGATATTTAAAAAATTTTAGTTTCCTTTACGTAAATTTTCAATATTTCACTTAAATTTTGTTTAAATAATATAATAAATATAATGATAAAAATATAAATTTCACTATACATGTGCATCACACACGAGTAATTATTAGAATATAACTAAATAAAACACATAACAATAGACTTCATGTGATCAATACCAAATGAGTTCAGCATAATAGTAATTGACACGAGCTGTCTCTCTAGAGGTTGAAAGTTCGATCTCTCATCCCCACTGTTGTTATACTAAAGAATGTGTGATCTACAATTTTTCCCTTCAATTCTCCTAAAAAAAAAAAAAAAAAAAACTCACTTCATAATCTTCTTTTTCACAAAATCCAACCAATCTATTTTTTTCCAATTAAATTATAAAAAATATATTGTTTCAAAAATATGTTTACATCTTCAAAATTAGCAATAATACCTCTGAACTTTTACAATGTTTTAGAACTATTATTAGAGTAGAAATTCTTTAAAATTTTGAACAAAAATCGAGATATGAAATGATGTGACAATGACTTAGAAAGAAAATTTGGATCACCATGTTGTTTTGAGTTATCGCCATATAGTTCTAAGTCTCAATAATTTATGTTCAAAATTCTAAAGAATTTCTATTTTAAAAGTAGTTTAGAACTATTATGAAAGATATTAAAAGGTAATAAGTTAAAAAATATATATATAAAGGCAATGACAAACAGAGGAAAAAAAAATACCAATAATAAACTAAAAATAAAACGAAGAATAATTATATGTAAAGAGTAAATGCATGTAAATGTAATAAAAGTTCACATGATAAGGCAAAAAAAAAAAAAAAAAAAAATATGATGATAGTAAAATTTCCCAACTAATACATTTTTTTCTTCTCTATTTTACCAGTAAATCAGTCCAAACAAAGTCTGATTATGGGTATGGAATTTTTTGGGTGGTTCAAAAAGCAAAGTAATGCTAAAGGTTGGAATGTACGTGGATAACATATTGTTTTGACTTTATTATTATTTTTTTTTATAATATATAGGTTGTCGATTGAATCTCTAGTTTCGAAGTCGATAGTTCGTGTTTGATAGTTAATACCAGTTGATGTTGGCTATTTTAATACTTTTTAACGTCATAATAGTTTTTTTTAAACACTAATTTGTATATAAAGACCATTAATTATTTTTTTCACTCAACATTAAGATAAGGACAGTGAAGAGACAAATTCCTTTAAAGCTCCATAACTCCATCTAAATGTAAAGAAGTAGCTTTCACTTGTAAAAAATTGGAAAACCATTTTGCAGAGAGCTTGGGATATCTTTTTCGATCCGGGTCATCCAAATCTACATAGAATAATCCATAACTTGATTTGTAGCCACTCAATAACTCGAACACATCAAGAAATGACCATGTAAAATATCCATTTATATTTGATCCATTCCTACAAAATGATTCAATGTGAAGTCAAAATGTATTATAAAGCAAACTCCATTTGAACCCTATATATTAGAGATGCAATCAAACAAGTTTATGTGAGTTGAATGAGTAAGTGATAGAAGACTTTATTATATTTATGGGCATGGACTATCTTTTCATTAGTATTGATGCTTTTTTGGGTAAAGTTTAAAATTAAAATTATAATTCAAAACATTATTAATACAATAATGCTACTGTGAAGATACATAATATCAATGACTTCAAGTTGAGATATCTTGCATATGGTATAATTATATATCGAATGATTGTCAAAGTGAGTTTAACTTATCGTTTAAATCATAACTAACAATAACTTAACATCAAGACGTTGAGTCTTAAAATGGAATTAGGTTCTTATTAAATGATTCATGATAGAATAGACCAATAATAAGAACCAAGTGTTTTTTCATCAAAGTTTTAGACTTGTCTTAAAACACAGCATTTGAAAGTTGACGAAAACTCAAAACATTTGAAAACTTAAAGTCTTATTTGATAACCTTTTGTTCTTTTCTTGTGAAAATTGTCCTTATTTTATTACAATTTCTTCACATGATTTTCATATTTCGTAACGAAACATTTGAATTAATGAGGAAATTTATTTTTTTATAACTAACTATTTGATTTTTTTTTTTTGAAAATTGTGTTTTTTTTTTCTTCACTTGCAAGGATTTTGAAATATCCTTAAAATGTAGATAGCGCAAAATAAAGAAAGAGTTGTTTTCAAATATAGAAAAATGAACAAAAATATTTACAAATATAACAAAATTTTACTGTTTATTTGCGATAGACCGCGATAGACTGTGATATTTTGCTATTGTTTGTAAACATTTTTTTTTAACAATTTTGTCATTTAAAATACTCATAAAGAAATTCATAAATGAAAAGAATGTGTTTAACCTAAATTTTTTAAAAACATAAATCAAATGATTATAAAACGTAATAACTTTTGGTAGTTTTCAAAACTTAACTTCGATTTTGACAACATTCTTAGTACATCCGCGTGTTTAGTTGCCAACCGTTGAGGTTGGAACTCTAAACAGACTGCTGGTGATAAGCCGGAGGAAGGTGAGGACAGTGAATATATAATATATTATATATTTAATTAAAAAAAACTAGATAATTCTAAATAAGGTTTAAGAGAGTACCTCAACGCATCCAAAACTACTCGAGTGTGTTCAATCATGTATTCCACTCGTGCCACATCTTGTAATGATGAATTCCTCTCAGTTTTAAAACCTAATAAAGTCATTCCAATCCCAAAACAATTTCAGTTCATCTTTTCAAAAACTTAAATTGTTTTTCTTATGTCATATAACAATTTTGCAACATCCAAAATAAAATTGTTCTTTTTTTTTCCCTCAAAAATTAAAATGAAATATTGTTTTATATATAATGTAAAAAAATTGCACTCTTGATTATTACATAGAGATATACCATTTTCATATATAATAGTAGGAGGGTTGCCAAAATCTTGCTTCAAATACTCTAGCACTCCTCTCAAGCTCTGCAATCAAGCAAGAAACAAGAAATGATTAACCTAATGCAATTATGTATGTTTTTCTTAACTTATTAAAAAAGAGGAATTGAGAAACAATAAACAAACAAAAATGTTAGTAAATGGTGCTAAGCGAGCTTAGCTCATGGGTAATTATCATGCACTCCATCCTTTAGGTTGGAAGTTCAATCCTCCATCTCTATAGTACTAAAAAAGATGAAAAAAAAATTATTAATCGATTATAAATCTCCAACTCTTACCTTAGCCGACCTGGAAGATTTTTCTCCTAATTCTCCTGTGTAAAAATGTCGCACGAGTTAATAAGGCATAATTATCAATCAAACTACTAATTTAAATATATATATATATATATATATATATATATATATTTTTTTTTTTTTCGAAAGATACAATAGTGTAGGTGATAGGTGCACTAGAACCTTTTAACTAGATGGACACATTCTTACACCTTCATTATATCTCACTTCACATTGATATAACAATAATAAACTAATAATTTAAGTATATTAAAAAACTCTTTATCCTAAATAGGAAATTCTTTTTAACCATAAAATTATCTAAAATTAGGACAATACATTCTGAGAAAAAAAAAAGTTAGGAAAGTGACAAAAAAAAAAAAATAATAGAGCGATGATACAAGTTTAAAAGTTTATAAACTAAACTTGTAATAATTGAGCCTAAATTTTGATATGAAAATGTACCCATTTGTGCTTGTATATCAGCAAAAACATCTCTATTTTCTATGTTCCAAGGATTAGGAATGTATTTGATAATCATGTCTTTATAATATATGACCCCTATAAAGTCATAAGAGCCTTTCACTAAGTTGCTTTCATCCTTGGTAAAAATTGGTAGTCTTGGGCCTACTCTTTTTTTCATCATTGTAGAATAGTCTCCAACCATCAATGGATTCAATATCCTGCATTAACCCAATAATAAAAGATAAAAGAGGTTAGTTCCCTTAACTATAAGGGACCGTTTGTTTAGCGGGCATTCTAAATTTTTATGGAGTAGACATCTAGATTAACACATTTGTTTTGTGATATTGTAAGATACTCCTTCATCTAGAGATTTTCAAATATCTTAGGATGCTTTTACAGAAGGCATTTCAAGAGTGTTATATATCACTCTTCTTTATTTGTATTGTATAATTACAATGAATATTGTTAATCATATATATTACATTTTTTTTGGTTATGTCGAAGTTCTTAATATTCTTTTAGTTAAATTATAAAAAATGTCTCTCAACTATGTACTTTGTGTCAAAAATACCCTTAAATTTTCAAATGGAGTTAAAAATTATCATTGCCGTTAGTTTAGATGGAAACCATTAAAGTTTTGTTTCAAAAATACTCCTGAACTTTTCGAAAGTTTCAAAAATACCCATAACTAAAAAAAAGTTAAAAAATACCTTCATAATAAGTATATGAACCGAAACCGTAAATACCTCGTTGCAAAAATGACTTTAATATTAAAAAAAAGTTTAAAATGGCTCCTAAAACATTAATATGATGATCAATTTGTTTGAAGTTTTCTTAAGTCCGAAAAGAATGAACTTAAAAACAAATTAAGATATCTTCATCTTTTCCACATAGATACTCTCATTTTCCTCTTAATTTTCAATTCTCAGCTTACACCAATTTTCTCATCAACCAAAATTTTAAGTTAAAACATAAAATCCTATAAAATCTCACCAAATTCTAAAATCGAAATCTCCTCTCGATAAATAGCCAAATAAAAAATGTATTCGGTCACTAACACATACTCAACTACTAACGTTTTTTTAATCGTTTTGGTATGTTTAAGGGGAAATTTTGATTCTAGAGTTTTGTGAAGTTTTATGTTTTAACTTAAAATTTTGGTTGGTGAGAAAATTGGTGTAAGTTAAGGATTGGAAAATTAAGAGAAATGAGAGTAACTATATGAAAAGGATGTCTATATAATTTGTTTTAAAATTCATGATGTCTATATAATTTGTTTTAAAATTCATTCTTCTCGAACTTAAGAAAACTTCAAACAAATTGATCAACATATTAACGTTAGGAGCAATTATGAACATGTATTGTAATTTTATAGTTATTTTTGTAACGAGTTATTAACAATTTCTGTTCATATACTTATGCTAAAGGTATTTTTGAACTTTTTTAGAGTTAAGGGTATTTTAAAATTTTTTTAAAAAGTTTAGGGGTATTTTTGAAACAAAACTTTAACGATTTCCATCCAAAACTAATGCTTTTGAACTCTTTTTTTAAAGTTTAAGGGTATTTTTGAAACTTTTGAAAGTTTAGGGACATTTTTGACACAAAGTGTATAGTTTAGGGTTTTTATTTATTTAACCTACTTTTTTTTTATCAAGATACTTAAATTTAAATTAATATTTATTTTATTAAAAATCTTAAATTATTATATATTATTTTGTTGAGAAAAATAATATATAAAAATAATATAAATTGTATTTAATTTGAAAAGAAATTCAAATGGATAAAAATAACTATGTTATATAAGTTTGAATTATATTAAATTAATTATAAATTAATAAATAGTTGTAAGGGCATTCTTGAACATTTTGTAAATTTAAGACATTCCTAGGTAGAAATCCTACAAAATAAACACAATCATCAAAATATTCCCAAATATTTGCAAAAATATTCCTACAAAATAAACATAGTTATCTAAATATACCAGACATTTATAATTTCAGACATCTGTAGTGTTGCACATCTAAAGATTCCAATTATCTACATTTTTAACAAACAAACGACTCCTAAAGCTATCAATCAGAATATAACTTAACTGATTTTGGCACAGATTTTTTTTATAAAGATGTTAGAGTTTGAAATCTCTCAACTCTATATATGTTGCTAAAATCGAAAAGGAGAAAGAAAAAAAAGAAAAAGAAAATCTAGAAACTTACCAATCATAAAAAAATTGTTTGGCCATGTGAGCAACAAGTGCATCTTCTTTTAAACTGGTTGGAGTAGCAAATGAAAATCCATAGATGCTGAGCCCTATATGTCCATGTTGTTTGTCCTGTCCATATATTTTTGTATTAAAAAGTTATTTAGCAAAATAAATAAATACAATAATAAATTTAATTTGGTTAAAAGCCAATGAATATAAAATCAAATCACATATAATCTTGAGTTATTAGAGTCTTTGGTTACCTAATTCTTTTTTGGGATGTTTTAAAAATAAAAATGGTTGAAAATAATTACAAATATGACAAAATTTTATTTTATATTTGTAATAGACCACGATAGACTTAAATAGACATCTATCCGTGACTGTCTTGTAAAGTGATAGATGTCTATTTAAGTCTATCGTGGTCTATCACAAATAGAAAATAAAATTTTGTTATATTTGTAATTATTTTCAACAATTTTTATTTTTACAAGACAGTCACGGATAGATGTCTATTTGGGTCTATCACGATCTATCACGTATGGAAAGTAAAATTTTGTTATATTTGTAAATAGTTTGATATTTTTGCTATTTATAATAATTTTCCTAATTTTTAGTGGAAAAAACTTAATAAAGTCGAGAACTTCTTCATTGTAGCTTTCTTTCTTCTCCCAAAACTGTCAAGGGATCTGTTAGGGTTTAATAACAAATTTAGTCCCTCAATTATTATTATATTTCTGTCAAATACCTTCAAAAGTATTATACTATAGATCCCTAAATTTTGAAAATATCAATTAAGTCTGACTTTCCAATATTTTGACTGATATAAGTACTTGTTATATCCAAACATTATTTTTAAAATTAAAAAGTTTAATAGACATGAAAATTTATATCTTGTGTGTAATAAATATGTGAATTTAAAAAATATTGAACAGGTTAAGAACCTAATCAAATTGTGAAAATTTGAAGATTTATTGTAAAGTAGAAAGTTTAGGAGTCCATTTAGAAATAATTCGAAAATGTTTAGGAACCTAGTAGAAAGACATGAACTAAATGACACTAACATGAAATTAAGTTTGGGACTAATTAAACTTGTAATCTAATAGTCTTATTTATTTATAAAGAAAAGTATGTGCTTATTTGAGTTCACCAGTCTTGAATTGGATCTCGATTTTCTTTTAGGACCGAATACTCATTTAGACTTTTTAGACTTTATGAGCATTGAAACCATATTAGAGAACACGAAGTTCTATCTCAAAATCAATTGACAATGAGAGGAGTAACCCATCTCTCTTATGAAGAACGTGAGATCTCTTAACTTTTTCAACGTGGGATGCTAACTATAACTAAAACTCTATTTAAGAAGAAACCAAAGTATAGCATTTTGAAATAATATTGGTTTTTGAAAGGAAAGTTGGAGACACTACCTTGTAGTTTGTTCTATACAAATTTGTAGCTGATGCATGTGCTAGTAAACAATGATGCACAGCTAAGTATGGCTCAGTTGTGGAGTCTCCTTTGGAGCAATTTCTATTTCCAAATGGAACTGAACATCTTTGTGGTGGCAAAAATCCCAAGTCATATCCTCCAAGGACAAACACATTTGGCTCATTCACAGTTGTCCAATATAACACCCTATCTCCAAATTCTCTAAAGCAGACTTCTGCATATGAAGTGAAATCTTCTCTACATTCACATTAAAAAAAAAAAAAAAAAAAAAATCACACATAAGATACAACTTCAATTAACTTTAGTGCTAACTTTATCCTAGTCACACATGGACAACAAATTAAAGCTACTTCAGTGGCAGTCGTTATGACTTTGGTTCATTTTGATTGGTTTATTTTGGTTTCTTATATTTTAAAATATTTTGTTTAGACTCTATACTTTTATTGACAAAAATGAACCAAAATTGAGAATAGAGTGCCAAAAAAGAACTAAAGTCAAAAGTACTACAAGAACCAAATAGTATTACACTTACATAATCTTTGGACTGATCCATCCTCCATACTCATCTTCAAGAACTTGTGGAAGATCATAATTGTGTAATGTCACATGTGGTTGGATTCCTATTTATTCAATCATGTAACAAAATCAATAAGAACAAAACACTATATGTCAATAAATAGTTCACTTATTTATATAAGTTAATTTATGATTGATAAAAGTTTTCACTAACCATGAAGAAGTAGCTCATTGATGAGATTGTTGTAGTACTCCAACCCTTTTGGGTTCACAGGTCCTCTTCCATCTAATAGACAAACAAAAAGGGCAATATGGTCAAATGTACGTTTTCTTTTTTTTTTTTTTTTTTTTTTTTTTTGGTGGGGATACTATTATTAGTTGTAGAAGGAGTTGTGTCATTACTTGGAATGAGTCTTGACCATGAGATGGAAAATCTATAAGCATCAAGTCCCATATCTGCCATAAGCTTCACATCTTCCTACAATAACAAACATTAACTAATTAATTGACCAAAACCATGTTTACAAAACTTTGGCAAAAATCATATGCATTAAAAATGTGTTAATTATCTATATTGTTCCTCCCGACTTAAGTGAGTATGAAATTAAGGTAATTTTATACAATAGTGCTCTCACATATTAGGGTCCTTCCTCTCTTCCTCCTTCCCTCGCTTTCGCATTTGCATTTGCACTATTCCTATTGGCCCTTACGCTTGCTGTCGACTAATCCAATACAATCGTGCTCTCATATGCCTAGGCCTCTACATTTGTCCCTCCTTTTCACTCCTCCTCAATCTCTAACTCGCACTTACTTTGGCCGCTCTAAACCTTCATTAATCGTGTATGAGGGGTAATATGAATAATTAGCCCGCTCTTAGTGCATTTTGACAATGACAAAAGCTCATACTTCATTATTTTAAAAAAATGAAACAAATGCCATTTTACAAATATGAAGTTTAGGCAATGCGTATAAACAAACACGCTATAATGGAAGAGAGATTTGAACCTCTAACATTTAAGTATGAAAGTAGTACATTGACCGGTTCAACTCTATATGTTCATGAGGAATTTTCAACTTTAATTCACCATGAAAATTAATCAAAAAGAAAAAGAAAAGAAGATATGTTGAAATTCCCTTGCAAACCTGGTATTTATGATATTGATCACATCCTACGTCAACGTCTCCCGGCTGTTCTCCTATTGTTCAAATGCCATCAACAAAAACAAGAAAATAACTAAAATAATTATTGGAAATGACTTATTTCTTTAATTTTGGGATTGTTGTAACGTAACAAATATGAAAAAATGTTTTAATAGTTACAAATTTTGTAATCATTCGACAGCTATAAATCTAATGTTTTAAAATCGTTTGACCATTACAGATCTAAAATTGAAACATTTTTTAAATTTTCCTATAAACATAGGGAAATTTGTTGGTTTAAAAAGAACACAAATTTCTCATTCTTCTTTTTTTTTTTTTTCCATATTTTTTTATTTTCTCCGAGTGAAGTTTTTTTTTTTGTTCCAACTTTTCTCCGACAGGTGCTTGTCAATCAAACGTGTTGTGTCAACCTTGGAACAACCGACATAAGATGATTAACATCAAAGTCGCGCTGCAATTGCTTTCAAAGTAATGGTCATTCCACGACACAATGATCGATTTATTCGACATTACATTTTTACAATAATTTCTTTCTTCTTTTATAAGTTTAGTAACAAAGTAGAAATAATTTGAAAGACGACCAAAATGAAGTAAACCTTAAAATTCATGATCATAAAAAATACTTACGTACATCTCGAAAAACATCCAATATTTGTAGAACCCACCCATCCAACAACTCAATCATAAATTAGCCCAGGGTAAAATTTTCTCTTTAATTACAAAAAAAAAAAAAAAAGATATTATTTGGTTCTGTGATTGGAAAATGTGATTTAAACTCATAATCTTAAAAAACAGAAAAATGAAAAAATGAAAAAAGTATGTGTGGATTTTAAGAGGGAATAGAGAGGCATAGAGATCAGCATATACCAGACTGAACAAAAGTATCCCAAATGCTGGGAGTCCTCCCATCTTCCTTGGCTGCCCCTTCCACCTTCAAATTTCAAATTTCAACCACATTTTCCCTTTTAACGGCCCATAAAAGATGAAATAATAATAATAATAATAATAATAATATTATGATAAAAGTGAATTTGATATGAAATTATAAACTAATTACCTGATAAGCAGTGGTGCCAGAACCAAAGATAAAATCAGGTGGAAAATCATATCTACAATCACAATATTGATCATCATCAACACCATCAATGGCTCCTAAAATGGATATGATGAGTAGCAAGAAGAAATGCAAATGCAAGAACCTCATCACACCCATTTTTGTTTTGGGATTCTGCCTTATCTTTCTCTCCTATTTATTTATTTATTTATTTACTTCTCTAACTCATGAGGCAATTAAATATGTGGTGTATAATGTGAGACATTGTTGGTTGAAATTTTTGGAATTTTTAAATCAATGTGGGTCCATCCTTCTGCTTGAATTCCAAGTTGATTGGCAACACTCTAGATGCTTCTTCTTAAACCCCTTTTATCTGTTTCATATAATTCACATTTCCCTAAATGTTAGGGATCTTTTTCATAGAGTCCATATTTGGAAAAGAAATTTTTTAAAAAAGAAAATTAGTTTTGTTTACCAACAAATTTAAAATTTATTTTGGAACCATTTCAAAATCATAACCCTTCCCTTCCCCAAATCAATGCGGAGGTTGAATAGAGGAAAATTCCAAACTAATCAATAAATGAGGACTGAGGGTGGGTGGGGAGAATGACATTAAATACACTGTCACCTACTTTTCCGTTTCTTTGTAAATATATATGTATATGTGGGGGTGTGTTGGAATCATTTATGATTATAGATATAATAATAATAATATTTAAATTTATCGGAAAAAATGTGGGGTGTGTTGTACCCATTTATGTGTAGTCCTGCTGGTTGCTGCACCAACTAAAAATTGTCTTGTCTTGTGACAATTTATTTTGTTTAAATTATATATATATATATATATATTTTTTTTTTTTACATACAACTGCATCTAAGTGTTGCTCTTATTTAATGGGTTCTTAGATATTGTGTGAATAGTTTGATAAACTTAACCATTTTAAACTTTCAAGTTTGGATCTAATAGAAATAAAAAAGAATTAAATAGAGAATAATTTCTTGCAAGAAACTGAATCCCTCTTCTTGAATTCTTTGTAGAGAATTCATACTCTAATCTTATTGAAAATTTACGGTCAAAATGAAAAATCAAATCATTCAATCCAACTTTTAAGACATGATTGATTGAAAATAGAGACGGTAACTAACTACGAAATTCAGTGGCAAACTAACATGAACTAATGTAGCAAACTTTTGAATACAATGACATAGCTAGCAGATTATATGAATCCACACCACCATGATTCCGATAATGAAGAAAGTTAAAGTTTCCTTTTGTCACATATAATGAAACTCAAAAAAGTACAATAACATCAAAATAATGTCCTACTACTCATAGATACAAAAATAATGCATCTCTATAAACCACACTGGCAAAATGGTATGCAGAATTTTATGTGAGATTGGTAAAAAAAAAAAAAAAAAAAAATTAGGAAAAGTTGTCTTTTTAGTCCCTACGTCCCGAAAAAATATGAGAGTTTTGGTAGGTAACTTTTTAATTCTCAAGTTTTTAAAAATATCTGGATTTGAAGTTTTAAAAAATAAGTTTAAATTATTGAAAAATAAATTTTTAATCTGATTTTTTAAATTCAAAATGTCACGTAATTATTTAAAATAATCTAATAAAAATTACTTTAACAACCTTTTAAACTTATTTTTTAGATTTTGGTGACTGAAAATTTATATTTTAAAATTTTAAGAACTAAATATATCTATTATAAAAAATGCGTCAACCAAAAGTATAGGTTTTAAAAACTTAAGGAGTAAACATATCTATTTTCTCAAATTCAAGGATTAAAAAGGTAGTTTTTAAAAATATTTAACATTAAAAGGAAATTTGATTTTGTTATTATTATTATTTTTAAATATTATCATTATGTGTTACAACTCAAATCGTTGAGTTAGATTCTCCTATTAAGTTAATTTAAGTCATCTGGCATCATTTGTAATTTGTTGAAAGTGGATAAATTTAATTTTCAATAATAAAAATAATTTAATTTAAATTAAAGAATTAAGTTATAAAATTGGTATTTGTAGTGGTTGGTGAGATTGGATTTAAGGAAATTTTTGGAATTTGGCAAGAGATAATTTATCTTTGGAGAAAAAAAAAAGTAAATAAATAATAACAAAATAAAATAAAATAAAGGAAATTTTATTTTGTTTGGGAAAAGAAAAGGAGATTTTATTTTGTTTGGGAAAAAAAAGGAGATTTTATTTTGTTTGGGGAAAAGAAAAAGAGATTTTATTTTGTTTGGAGAAAAGAAAAGGAGATTTTATTTTGGTTGGGGAAAAAGAATAGGTGAAATTAATGGAAGGAGGGATTATGGTTATTATAAATAAACCCTCTTAGTTTGCGTGCAGAGTAAAAAAAAAAAAGAGAAAATAATCTATCCATCCTCTCCTTCACACGTCAGCTGCTTCCCTCTCCCTCACGCGTCCTCGCCGCCGCCTCCAACTTTTTCTTTTTCTTCTGCGTCCGTGCCCTCGACGCCTCCAACTTTTTCTTCTTCTTCTGCGTCCGCGCATCGCCGGTGTCCTCGCCGCCTCGTGTGTTTCATCCGCCGACTCGCGATCGCCGCCGTCCTCCTTCGACAGCCAACGTCGTCGTGGGTTCTGCCGTCGCCGTGAGTCTTGCCGTCGTCGTGGGTCTGCCCTTCCATCCGTGGTGGTTTGCTTGCGCCATCGTACCGTGGGTTTGCTCTTTGATGGTGATGCTTTGCGGCATAGCTGAGATCGTGGTCTTTGGGGTAAGGCGTTGGTGTTTTCTTTGACTATTCATGTGGGTTTAGAAATTCTAAGTGTATTTTCTCTTGGAGTGTGTAGACTATTGCACGAACTGGAGAATTGGAAGCAGGTACGACAACTTCGTGTTAAACCATCCTTTGGGTAGAGATTCTCTTGAATTAAATTTGGTTTCGTTTATGGGGTAGGTCGGTGATTTACTCAAGCTAGGAATTTTGCTTCCAATTTTATTTAGGAATTTTTGCAAGGAATTACGGTGCGTTTAGCGATTTGGACCTAGCTCAAGGTAAGTAATCTTACTACCTGAACCGCCTTCGGGCCATATGTATAGTTGCCATTTTCTAGAGCCACTTATGAGATACTATGGCTGTGATTTCCATGTCTTAAAGTTGTATGTGCCTGTTAGTGTATAAACATATGCTGTTAAACGTTTATGAATCTTACTGTTAGTCTATGAATCCATGTGATGGAATGATTGTGAACTTTATTGATCATGTACAATGAGTAGTGGTGACTCGCCTATGTTGGTTGGGTGTCCACAGGAGGTTGTGTTCCTTCAGGTTCACTAGAGATTGTGTTCCTTCATGTTCACTAGAGGTTGTATTCCTTCGTGCTCACTAGAGGTTGTGTTCCTTCGGGTTCACTAAAGGTTGTGTTTCTTCGGGTTCACTAGAGATTGTGTTCGGGTTCACCAGAGGTTGTGTTTCTTCGGGTACACCAGAGGTTTGTGTTCCTACGGAATCACTAGAGGTAAGAGTCTCCTTTGGGACTCACTAGAGGTTTGTAGGCATCCATAACCAATGGTGGGGCGGGTCTAACCATTCCCTTATAGATGTATGGCACCAGGTCCCACATGTTTGGCGTACTTATTGGGTATAGGTGCCAAGCCCGACCCTAGTAGTGGGGTTACTTACTAAGTAATAAAATTACTCATCTTTTCCTTTTATGTATTTTTTAGGTAAAGAAAGGAATGTGCCGGCGAATGACAAGAAGAATCCTTGACGGCATCACGGACCCGTAGCAGCTTCCGCTTAGTTTTGCATGTTTTCTTTTATGAAATTTTGCCTAATTGTCAAGTTTTGTTTTGAGACTCGTCTCCCTATTTGTTTATGCTGATTTTCATTTATGAAGCTTCTTTTATTGTTTTTCGTAGGGGTACCCCGAACCAAAATTTCATTTATTTGTTATTGTGCTGATTTCTTGAATTAGAACTAGTAGAAATTTTCATGAAAAACATGTCCTTCCTTACCATTCTGCATAGTGTCGTTTCTTCGAATTGTTGCATGCACTAAGTAATGGTCAGATTAGATAGTTGTTAGTCGGGTCGTTACATTATGTGCGCTATTTATTAATAGCTATTTTTATGCATTTATTTATTCATTTTGGAGAAAATTCATATTTGCTATAATAATCATTGGCACTAGGGGTGTATACGGGTTAGGTTGGGTTGGGGGTATATTTTGGACCAACCCGAAAATTCGGGTTGGGTTGGGTTGAGTTGTGTGTGTTTCTTTTTTCTTTTCTTTTTTTCCCTATTTTTTGGTAAAACACATTGACATATCAATGAAATACTAATTGACATATCCATTAATCTAAAATACATAGATCCAAAAAAAAAAATATAAAATAGTTCTTAACACTAAATTAAACTAATATATATATATATACATATATATATTTTTAATATTAATATTAGAAATTCGGGTTGGGTTGGGTCAACACGAATTTTCAAAATTGCAACCCGAGACCCAACCCAACCCGAAAAATACAAAAAAAATTAACCCAACCTAACCCAAATTTTAAACGAACCCAACCCAACCCTTATTATTTGGGTTGGGTAGTCCGGGTTGTTTGGATTGTTGGGTCATTTGAACACCCTAATCGGCACGAGTAATGTGTGTGTATATATATTTTCTTGTGGTAAAACTGAGGTAATAGTCCACCCAAAAATGAAAAAAAGGAAAAAAATCAATTTATACCTCTAAATTTTGGAGTTGTATCAATTAAAACCATGAATTTAGGCCCGTTTATTAACCATTTTATTTTTTTGTTTTTTATTTAAATTAAGCCTATTTTCCCTCGACGTTTTACAATAATTTTTTGCATTTTACTAAATACAATGGTTGAATTCTTAACCAAATTCTAAAAACAAAAACAAATTTTTTAAAATTATTTTTTTTAGTTTTCAAAATTTGGCTTGGTTTTTTAAACTATTGGTAAAAAGTAGATAATAAAGGAAAAAATATGGAGTTGGAAGTAGTGTTTATAAGCTTAATTTTAAAAAAACAAAAACAAAAAATCAAAGCCTCGTTTTGTAGTCATTTCACTTTTTTGTTTTTGTTTTTAAAAATTAAGCCTATAGACATTACTTTTACCTTCAAATTTATTCCTTTGTTATCTACTTTTTACCAATTGTTTAAAAAACCAAGCAAAAATTTCAAAACTAAAAAAGGAAAATAGCTTTTAAAATCTTGCTTTTGTTTTTGAAATTTGACAAAGAATTCAACTATTGTACTTCAGATAGATGTAATTTAATGTAAGAAATGAGGAGAAGATAGACTTAATTTTCAAAAACAAAAACAAAAAACGAAATAGTTACCAAGCGGGGTCTTAATAATTGTATTAATTTAAAATCTGAATTTTTGTAAGTGGATCAATTTAAATCCCTTTTAGATTTCGTTTGATCAATATCGTGTGAAATTTATGATTTGAGTTAGTTAAACTTCTAAATTTTCATAAGTTAATCAATTTAGACCTTTTATTACAATTAACTTTAAAAAACATTCATGAATTGATTCTCAAATGTGTGTAGACTTCTTCAAATATTGAATGTAAAAAATTGATCAACGATTATAGTAAATGCATTAACGATTCTCAAAGGATATTCTAACCATTAAGAATCTAAATTTATTTATTTATAAAAGTTTAGAAATTTAATTGATGTAATTATAAGTTTCACACGATATTTTTTATAGGAAATGTAATGAAGAGTATAGAATTAATACACTTACCAAAATTACAAATTTAAATTGATACAATTATTTTAAGATTTAAATTGTAAAGCTCCTGAAGAAAATAAACAAAATAATAATGAAATAAAAAGTCACTCATTAAATTGGGTGCGTAGCTGTTTCCCCATCAACACATGTGATAGTCATAAATGACCGAGTAAATTCGTTCAATGGTTTTTGTAGGTAATGATTTTAAATGAAAAAGTTGTTTGGAAATATTTTTAAATATAGCAAAATGTTACTGGTGATAGATAATAGTAGTCTACTCGTGTTTATCATTGGTTATCACTAATAAACAGCGAAATTTTGCTATATTTATAAACAATCGTTTTTTTTTTCTTTTTTTTATTTTAAATATATGTTTCTAATAAATAAACTAAATGATGTTATTCAATTTTCGATTTGGAATCTCATGCCATAAAGATGAACCATTTTCTTAAAACATATTTGGAAGTAATTATGAAATGATTAAAATCGTTTTTGTCATTTTCAAATCACTCTAAAACATGTTTTTAATAATTCAAAACTAATTTTGATGACATAAAAATTGTATTTAAAAGTCTAAAATTAAACATTAAATTATATTAGAGTAATCAAATGCATGTTTTGAAGTGATTTCAAACACAATAATAATGGTTTTTAACAATTTCAAACATAAGTATAGCTCAACTAACATTAAATATATACTATTGACCCTGAGTTCAAAAGTTCAACCCTTCCACCTCACATATTGTAAAAAAAAAAAAAAAAAAAATCATTTTCTTAGGCAACGTGGACACATTTACTCCACTGTAGAAGAGACTGAGTTTTAATTTATTTTTTCTTTCATTCCTTTCAAATCTCGTTTGTACAACTGATGGAAAAAATCACTAATGCAACACAAGTGTATGGGTTAAGTTTAATTTTTAATATAGCGATGAGTGTCTAGCATCGTTCTCATGATTGAGTTTCTAGTTCAATTGAATATGGTAGAAATTTACTTTTTCTTTTTTTTTTTTTCTCCCTAAAAGAAACATACAAGGTATAATGATTGAAACCTGAAACTAAATCTAAACCTAAATCTAAACCTAAGATAAGGGAATATTGTAGAGAATTTAATAGAATTTCTTTTAACAAGATCGGTTAGAAACTCATTTCTATGCAAGATTTTACTAACCATCATTCATCCATGTTCTAACCTAAATTTTACACTACTTATGAACTAAGACTTAAATCAAACAATCAATTAATTTTGTACTCAAACACCAAAAGCTTTTTAATTAGCACAATACACATTAGTAATTGTTGCAATATAAAAACCATTTCAATTACATAAACATGGAAACTAAAAGATTACATCAATCCTTGAGAGTGGAGTTAAAAGGGAGTGTGTGCGTACCAACTTGAATGGAGTTAATTATTTTAATGTTTAATATAAAAACAATTATTTATTCTTATCTTGAGGGATTAAATAATCAATTAATATAGTAATATATTAAATAATATTAAATTTAAGAAAAATTATTATAAATAGAAAAAATATCAAACTATTTACAAATATATCAAAATTTTACTTTCTATCCGTGACAGACCCAGATAAACATCTATATGTGTATCTGGATAAAGTGATAGATGTCTAACTCGGTCTATGGCGGTCTATTACGAATATAAAGTAAAATTTTGCTATGTTTATAATTATTTTCGAAAATTTCTCTTTTTTTGGAAACATTCCTAAATTTAATTTATGAGTACATTATTTGTTTTCTTACATTTAATTAAGTAATTATTTCATTTTGGTTTCTATATATAAAATTGGTAAGTCAAACTCATCCTCATCATTGAGTTGGCCCAACCCAACCTTAGCAAGTGAAGGCCCAAGTTTGGCCTAAGCCCAAGTCCAAGGGCTTAAGATATTGTTTGGGCTTGGTTCAATTTTCAATGGTTAAGTTCATGACCCAATCCCTTGGCTTGAGTCATTGGGTAAAAGTTTGAGTTGCCTCATTGGATTAACCAATTAAATATTAAATATTTAATTATTTATAAATATATGTATATATATTCAATTTATTTTGTATTTTGATAATTTTTTCTCGATAAAATTATTGATATTATAATTTTTATTTAGTATTTAATTTTCTTAAAAAACCTTATTAGTTTTTAACACTTTAAAATATTTATGTTAACTAAAATCTTGATATATTTATATATTTTAAAAAATAATATTTAAAAATTTAAGTTATATATATAATACAATATATGAAAAACTATATCTATACATATATATTTGGGTTGACCCATGATAAGCCCATCGGCTAGCTTGGCCGGTCCAAATATGGCCCAAATAGGTTGGTCCTGGTAATCCATGCCAAATCCAAAGATGGATTAGATTGGGTTGGGTTGATCCAACATTGACTTTGGATCGAGCTTGGTTGGGCTTAAGCCAACCTTTGGGCTTCAGCTCATTGATGAGGCTAAGGTCAAACACATATAGTTAATTTCTTGACAAAATCATTAATTATACCATACATTTAAATTAATATGTAATATTTATACCATGAAACAATTTATGTGATCCAAACAAGCCATAGGGTATTTTTATTTTCCAAATATGTAGTGAACGTGATTGAGGATTGGAGATGTTTATATTTGTTAGCATGAATTATAAAAAAATACCCTTGATTTTTTTCTTTATTTCGAAATACTCTTGTACCTTCAACCACTGCAATATGCTACTACTTTTAACTAGTTGGACCCTTTTAATTTTGCTTAACTTTAAATTTTGTTAGACCATCATGATTACTTGATTTATTATATTTTGTGAATGTTTTATAACATTCCTAATTAGACTATTCCCAAAAACTTTGGGATTGTTTATGTTAATGTAATCAAAATTATGATTATTGAATTCTAAAAATTATTATTCATACATTATTGTCATAGAAGTCACTAGAGTAAATGAATAGAATTAGAGATGCAAAATATGTAGTGTAACTAATATATATATTTGATTTTAAAAAGAGTCCATGAAAAATTGATCTATTGTACATTATAGGTTATTTAATTTACAAAGTAACCCTAAAAAAATAGATGACCTAAGCTTAGATTTCTTAAACTTGCACCATCAACCTCTAAACCCTATACTCTAAACATAAACACGTGTAATTTTTAGGTTTTAGAACCTCTCAAACAAGTCTTCAAACATTTGATTCTTAGACTTTTGATTTTAAACTTGCATGTCAAATGCGGTTTAAAGTCGAAGGTTATTTTCTCCTTCTTCTTTCCAAACAACCTTCTTGCAGCTCTCCATTCACAAATATCCCACACAAGCAGTGTCTTTTAGTTTGCGTATTACCTTTTGGCATCAACTTCTTTTGTGTATAAATATATAGAACTTTTGAAGCATTAGGAAATTGACAAGAAAGATATCCTTTATGGATAATGAAAGCTACACATATTTTTTTTGAAAAGGCATTAATTATTAACAACCATTTTGATTACAATCTAGATTCATGGTATCATAGATGAGTCTCTCAAACCTTTAAAAAGGAGAATATAGTGATAATGTAATTTTATTCCAAAGATATTCAATACACAAATGAAAAATATAAATAGTGGCATAATGGATATAAAAAATATACATTTCTTTTGTTTGGTTATCCAGTTTTTACAAATATTTTCAAAAGTCAGAACTAAGAAAATATTTGTTTTGTTGCGAACCAAAACTAAAAACTAAAGCGAACTGTTTCTGTAGCCATTTAACTTTTAGTATTTGAAATTAAATTTTTAAATATTTTTCTCACCTCTCAATTTCTTGCTTTTGTCATTCACATTTTGTCAATGTTTTTAAATATCAAGTCAAATTTTGAAAACTACTAAAACAAGCAGTTTTTTTAAAAGGTATTTTTTTGTTTTGGAATTTGGCTAAGGACACATTTTCAAGTATGTGTACTTGCAAGTTATTATAAGAACGATTTTAAGCTAAATAGGTTTAGGGACTAGCGTTGTGCAAAGTGAATTATTTAAGTGTAAAAGTTAATAACACAACAAAGACTAAAATATTTTTAAAAAGTTCAAGTATTAAAATAGACTTTTGAAAGTAGTTCGTGGACAAAAAAGAACAACTTGGCAAAATAAGGGCCAAAATAGACAATATTAAATTTTAAAGGCTAAAGTATAACATATTTGAAAAGTTGATAAAAGATATTGTCATTCTTAATCTTTGTTATTGTGGTGATCACACTTTTAAAGTATATATCTCGTTTAAACTTATGGATGCTCGATAGTAAAGCGTAATTAATATGAATCATTTTTTTTGTAATCAATATTTTACACATGAGCTTATAAGTTTTCTTGCATTTACATTTGTTAGTTTTTTTTTTCTTTCTTTTTTTTTTTTAGTTGTATAATATGTCAATGTGAAGGGATGATATATAGACTCAAATTTTTTACTACAATGAATCTGGTAAACTTTATGACTTATGAACTTAATCACCAAACTAAAGTTGTTTATGAAAATTATTATGTTTTAAAATTGTATGAACTTAATCACCAAACTAAAGTTGTTTATGAAAATTATTATGTTTTAAAATTGTGTGTAGACAATTGTGTAGAAGTGATATTGGAAAAACTTTAAAATCATGTTAAAGTGATTTCTAATCAATCACACCTTGAAAGAAGATTTCTTGGTCAACTACTTGACCAAGAAATGAGCTCATCAACAAATAATCTATTTTTTAGAGGATTTTTTTTTTAAAATGATTTGATGGTTTTAAAATCACATTTTTTTTTAAAAAAATATTAATCGTTTAAAATTGTTGTTGGTTATATGAAAATTACTTTAAAAGGTGTGGAACCAAATATCAAAATGCTTTACTATATCGTACACACTTTTTTACAAGAATTCTCAAACATGCTTAAATGTTTGATTTCTTTTTTCTTTTTTTTTTTAAATTTTTTTTCTTAGGACTTTTGGAATCAATGAAGAGTTGAAAACTTATAATTCACACCAACCAATGTTAATGTTAATATGCAAGAGGGTTAAGTGACCTTTTTTAAGAGTGTTAGAAGGAATATATCTTAATTGACAACATTGAATCTAACATATCAATTGACTCAAGACATGACAACATATACACAATTGAGACACATATATATATAGTTTACTAAGTTTAAACTTCTTATTTTCATTACATTTATTTTATCATATTTGTCAATACATTTTTTTTTTCGATGTAATAATTGCAAGAGTGATCGATGATGGAACCATCAACCTATAAAATCATAATAAAATATCTTACCTTATTGAGCTATGCACAAATTGACATAATATTTTTTTTTTCATATATAATTAATCAAACAAAACTTATAAAACATAGAAAATAACATTCATTTGACCTCAAATTGATTTTTTTTTGCAAACCTAGTTCTTATTATCTGAACGGAATAAAGATTTTGTTCAGAGTGAATTGTAGTGTTTCATAATTTATAATGAAAAGTTTTGATTGTCATTATAAACATTTGTTATTGCAATTCATGATAACACTATGTAAAATCATAGATATTAAAATTATAGTTGTAGCAATAATCGTTGTAACATATATATATATACGATGATAGTTGGTTAGATGATAGCTTGGTAGGTCTATATACATTATCTTATGCATTCGATGATATTTTGGAATGTGATGGAAAGTCATTTTATTCGAGTGATTATTTCCTATGTTATACTTTGATGGACTCTTAAATAGCTTCACATGATGTTAAGACACTTTTATTAGCATATAGTGTGCGCTCATCCATTTCTCAACTCATTTTATTTTTTCAAGAGCTCTTTAAGAATTAAAATAGGAAAATTATTTTAAATATATGGTATATCAGCAACAATACCTTTTAGGCATAACATCTCTATTTTTCCTGAAGCAAATTAATTCTGTCTTTTCATCCATTTACTTTCATTTACTTCAGTGTTAATTTTAGATATGCATGCATATATATATATATATATGATGTAATGCTAAAATGGAAAGAATAGGGAAAAAAAAAAAAAAAACATATTCCACAATGGTATGACATTTATTGATGCAAATAACCACTTTTAAAAGAGAGTAAAAAGATTGTCTCTATTATTTCATTAGGTTTCAATAATACCTCAATGATGTAGTTGAAGACATCATTTTAAGCAACATACATAAAATTGATATTGCTAAAAGTACTAAGAAGATAAAAATTAGGTGATACTTAAAATAGTAACTTGTCAAATAATAAAAATTAGTGTGAAAGAATCAACATATATGTAACATATTTCTTTTTAAATTCAAGAAGAAGTGAAAATAAAGGATTCGAACCAATTGCTTTGTGACTTCTTGATCAAGGGCATATACATACTGTATTAATTAGTAGTTGAGTTATGATTAATTTTTCTTTATTTTCAATTTTTAAATTTTTAAAATTTTAATTTTAAGAAATGAGCTATGCTCAAGTTTACTTTATATATAACATGTTGAGAGAAACAAACGAAGTTAATCAACTATACCCAAATAAAAAAGGCTGCTTTTTAAAACATTGTTAATATATTACATAATTAATGTTTCCATAGTTTAATGACTTTAAATTTAGTAGTAATTTAGTATGGTACAAGAGTAAAGAGACCTTCCTTGTCATCGAATATTAGGACTTCCAAATTAGAGAGATTATTTAATGCGATTAACATAATATGTAATGCTCAGACCCATGATTTGGATAAAGATTCAGAATTCGAATTTGGCGTCTAATGACACCGCATTCCCTTGTATCTCCAACAATCTTGTTTAATTTTGGAGTTCCTATGATTGAGCAACCGAAAAAACAAAGTGCAAATTGTTGGTATAGGTAATAACTTTCAATTATTTTAAACTTTTTTTTTACAATACTCTCATATCCTTGAGATTCCTAAGATGTGATCTCAATTCATTCATGTATCTCTCCTAAACTTGGCCGTTACATATAATATAATTTGTCAATGTACTATTAAGATCAATAAAAACGAGTTCTTAGTAATATCATATAGAATATTTGATTTAACATATCCCTAAATATATATATCAAATAACTTTGAGTCATTTTTCATAAGATTTGCTGAAAATATTTGATTGTAATAAGTATGCTTCCAAGCCTTTTATCACTCAAGAGTTCTACATTGATGACTTGAGCCTAGGAGCATTTTTAGGCTAAGATCACACTAAGTGTCTCCATCTAACATTGAACAACCCAATTTGTTCTTGCACTTTTATATATGAAAGTCACCCACGTGATTTTGATCCCACTTTAAGCAAATCTATTTGCAATTTATTGCTAGAAAAATACAGCAATAAGACATATAGGCATAACAAAAACAAACTATATGCAATTTTGACATTATATAAGTAAACTCTATCAATGGAGCAGAAGGTATAAGTAAAAATATCTAGTACTCAAACGTTGACTTCTAACTTCAAATTCTTTGAAGTCTAAACAAGAGTTTGAAGTAAAATTATAAAGTCAACTAAATATAGAATTAACACAAAAGCCTAGAATGACTTCATTACATTGCATACTTCACCCCCAACAAAAACTTGCAAAGGAGCTTGAGGTTCGAATAATGGGTTCTTGTCAAAGTTTGTCTTTTCAATCTTCATTCCCAAGAAATTTCAAACCCAACTGTTTCCACTCGCTTGGTGGAAACAGAGCCCAAATTGGCCGGTGGCATCGTCAACGGATCCCTTCCCTTAAATAACGACTTTCAATTCTCTTCTTTTCTCCGTGTCTTTCCGTTTTCTTTGTTCCACTGTCATTCAAGCGAGCCAACCCAACTTTCAGCTCTCTCTCTCTCTCTCTCTCTGAATTGTAATCTCAAAAGGCTGAAAAGTTGTATTGAGAGAGAGAAAAGAAAGACAGACACATACAGCAATAATTCCCACTTTTCTTTTTCCAACTATCTTCTATATCTTTCTTTATTGCCAGCTCTTCGGCCCCGTCCTTCCCCCATTCCGCTTTCTTGCATTTCCTAATCATTTCTCTCTCCTCCACCCTTCATCTTCACAGGGTGCGAGAGATCTCCGAGCAGGTCAGCTGAATCAATTCGATTGCACTTCGTTTCTTGCTGATCTCGTCTTTGATCGTTAACCCCATGTGATTTTTCTTTTGATCTGGGCGTTTCTTCGTTTTGTTTTTGCTTTTTTTCTCTCTGGGTTTTGCTTGTTTGTTCTTATTGTGTACTTATATGGTTCAGATTCAATCGAAGTTTTGATCTGATTGGTACATGGGATTTGCCCATTTTCTGTATTTCTATATACCCTCTATTGTTTTTCGTTGATCCTTTTATTTAATGATGACTTAGTAGTGTTTTGGACTTGGTGTATCTCATTTGGATGTTTTCTTAATTTGTACTGGAAGTTTGGTACTGTAGTTGGGAGAAATCTAAAGCAAATTGTTACTTCGAGTTGATGACTTATCGTTATCACACTTCTTAAATCACTCTTTAATTGCTGATTTGCTCTAGATATTTATCTTAGCGCCCCCTTGGCACGATTGTTATTTAATGGATCAGTCATTGGTTTGACACTTGACACATTGCAATAATTCAAGAGTACTGAATGCACTGGAAAACATCTCCTCTTAGTTCTCGTCAGTTGGATTCTTGGATATGATCTGTTGTAACTCGTATGGAGGGATCTCGAGCATGCATTACTGGATTACAGAATTGAAATTTGGTATTTTATACATGTGTTGTACGAGAAAACTGGGCGGGATAGAATGTGGTATTAATCAACACTACAGTATTATTTACTTGTAAGGTTTGTGATGTTTGTAGTATGGTGATATTCATACTTTGGGCTTGAAGGATAATTTTTTAGTTCGAGTCTGGACTTTGTGTTCGGGTTACAAAGTAGAATTGTGTTATTGCAAGTCATGGAGTTGACTTAATTAAAGACCGAATCTCCCAATTTAGAGTTTTCCAAATAGAAATGTTGGATTACAGCAGCCAATATCTTCCACTTCCAATAAAATAATGAGATTTGTGCTCTGAATTGTTCTTCCACATCCGGGTTCTGGATCACGGCAGCTGAGATGTTAAAATTGTGAGGTTTCAAGTAGATTGCATTGTATTTTCTTTTAATTCTTGGTAAAAAATTTGGATTGTCTCTTGGTGAAGCTTCTATACAATCTTGAAGCTGTCTCTTGTCAGAAGTTTTGAGGGAGCACTTTTGTCTTTCAAGTCTCGTAAATGATGTTTGTAGCGGCATCGAGAAACTGAAATAGAAGGGCATTCTGGTTCATGGAATGCTCTTATGTATAGTTATGTGGTGAAGATCAGTGACTGAATTTGAAAAAATACACAGTAACCTTGAATAGTTGAATGTAAATGTTTGACATGGTATTACAACGTCCCTGAATGGATATAGCATGATCTTCAGTTTCTTAGGAAAATTATGTCAGATGAAGCTCTAGCATGTTTCTTTGAGTGGTGATGTTAGAAAAAGAAAAAAAAAAAAAAAAGAGAGAGAGAGAAAAAAAAAAAAAAAAGAGAGAGAGAGAAAAAAAAAAAAAAAAGAGAGAGAGAGAAAAAAAAAAAAAAAAGAGAGAGAGAGAAAAAAAAAAAAAAAAGAGAGAGAGAGAAAAAAAAAAAAAAAAGAGAGAGAGAGAAAAAAAAAAAAAAAAGAGAGAGAGAGAAAAAAAAAAAAAAAAGAGAGAGAGAGAAAAAAAAAAAAAAAAGAGAGAGAGAGAAAAAAAAAAAAAAAAGAGAGAGAGAGAAAAAAAAAAAAAAAAGAGAGAGAGAGAGAAGAAAGAAAGAAAGGAAAAAAAAGAAAAAACCCAATTGTCAAGAAAATACATTAACAATATAGATCCTATTGTTTTGCTTGCTTTCCTGATTTTCTTATGCTTCGAAATTTGTAAGTCTGTTCATGTATCTTTTATTTTCTTGTTCCTATGCTGGGGTTTCCACTGATTTATCACCATTGTACGCTGTTTGACACTCTTGTTTTCTCTCTTCTTGCAGTGAATTCTTGTGGCATATCCTGATCCCCGAGACGATAATTTAAAAAACTGCCATATTCTCTCACAACTAAAGAGATAGTACCAGAGAAATATTCTCCAATGTCTAGCTCTGCCAAAGTCTTGGATCCTGCATTTCAGGCAGTTGGACAGAGAGTGTATCCTTAGAAAAATTAGAAACTTGTTCACCTGGAAAATAATTTTCTTAAATTCATTTGAGATTAGAGTTGTATGCATGTTGTGTTATATGGACACTCTTATTATGGAAGTGAGATTAGATAGAATATTTGACTTTAATTTCTTGTATGTGATGGAATTATTAATTAGATTATTTATATTTAGAGCATGTCCCTCAGTAGTTTTAAATGTTGAACTTAATTAATTTCCCTTAGTGGGACAGAAATCTGGCGAATTGAGAACTTTCAGCCTGTTCCGTTGCCAAAGTCAGATTATGGGAAATTTTACATGGGGGATAGTTACATAATATTGCAGGTATTCCATTGAGTTCTTCTCATCTTTAATGCTGCTAATCTTGTGAAATGTCTTCGTTATTTAACTAGCTCTTTACTTTTTGTGCAGACAACACAAGGCAAAGGTGGTTCTTTTCTCTATGATATACACTTCTGGATTGGAAGAGATACTAGTCAGGTATTCTCTCCTGCCTATTCCATCTTCCTCCTTTCTTCTTTGAGAACTGAAAGTTGAATTTTATTTTATTAGGACTTGATTGTCAAACACAGACCTTTTACTTTACAACCTTTGGCTATTATATTAGGATGAAGCAGGAACTGCAGCCATTAAAACTGTGGAGCTTGATGCCTCTCTTGGAGGACGTGCAGTACAACACAGAGAAATTCAAGGCCACGAATCAGAAAAATTCTTGTCATACTTCAGACCTTGTATCATACCATTGGAGGGAGGTGTTGCATCTGGATTTAAGAAACCTGAGGAAGAACAATTTGAAACACGGTTGTATGTTTGTAGAGGAAAGCGAGTTGTCCGAATGAAACAGGCACTTCATTTTCCTTTTCAGGAGTTTGTGTATTCAACTGTGTTTCTTCCAGTGACACGAAGTTTTGATGTTTATTTTTGCATTTGGCTATCCAGGTTCCTTTTGCTCGTTCATCACTGAATCATGATGACGTGTTCATCTTAGACACTGAGAGCAAGATATTTCAGTTCAATGGTGCAAATTCTAATATCCAGGAGAGGGCAAAAGCATTGGAAGTGGTTCAATTCTTGAAGGATAAAAATCATGAGGGGAAGTGCGATGTTGCAATTGTTGGTAGGAATAGAAGATACACTATTGTTCTGACCCTCCCCTGTTTCAGTCATCCCTCGCCCCTTTCAATTATGTTTTTTTTTTTTTTGTTCATGGTTGATCATTGATGATTTACATATTGCAATACATTGAGTTAAACATTATTTTGAACATACTAGATGATGGAAAGTTGGATACTGAGTCTGACTCTGGTGAATTTTGGGTCCTATTTGGTGGCTTTGCACCCATTGGGAAGAAAGTCGCAAGTGAAGATGATATAATTCCAGAACCTGCTCCTGCCAAGCTTCTCAGGTATTTGTTGGAATTCCTTGATTTTCGTAGTCAGAAACATTATTGAAGCATTCTTCGTGTGGCAAATGATTTAGAATGAATAATGACTCCTGATAACATCTAGGGGTGTTCACGGTTCAGTTCGGGGCTCAAACCGAACCGAACTGCAAATTTTGAAATTCTTTTATACAGGAACTGAACCGAACCGCGTATATGCAGTGCGGTGCGGTTCGGTTTTGCTGTTTATTTGTTTTTTTTTCCCTTCTCTATTCATCCTATAATTCAAAATAAGCGAGATCGAGAGCGAGAGTGAGAGAGAGCAAGAGCGAGACTGTGAGAGAAAGCGAGAGAGATAGAGGATGTTTATGATAAAATGGCATGTGTGCTCTCGCTCGCTCTCTCTCACTCTCAATCTCGCTCCCTTTCCTTACTTCTTAGGGACCAAAAGTGTTTTTTAATCTATATTTTAATAATATAATAAAAAATATATAATCGGTTTGGTTTTGGTTTTGGTTTCATGCCTCAAACTGAACCGAACCACAAAAAAAGCGATTTTACATTTTAAAAAATCGAACCAAACCGCAGAATTCGGTTTCTATACATTGTAGTTCGGTTTTGGTTCGGTTTCGGTTTCGGTTTCGGTTTGGTTTCTGCAGTTTGAATGAACACCCCTAATAAAATCTGTAGTCTTCCTGCTTGGCCTAATACAGTCCTTGTTCAGATAGAAAATTATAATGAGCCTATTTAAAAATAATATTCGAAGAAGCACATAAGATTATTGGAATTTAAAGGCATCTACTTAAAGTGTGAGAGTTAGTCTGTCTGTGTAGCCACCATAATGGATTAAGGAAGCCAACTGAAGCACCTAGTGGTCTCTCCTAAGAATAAAATTCATACATATACATCAGTTTAATTGTGAACCTATAACATCTTCTTTATATCTTAGAGTGTTTGGGTCACTACACATTTAGACTAATATCACAAGATAGCCACTTGACCTACAAAATTTGGTTGTTAAGAAGCTCGTAGAATTTTAACATTTTACTCTTGTTTAGGTGACCACCATGAGATTTGAACCCATTCGCAAAAGTTCCTTTATGTTTTTTTAAATAAGAAACAAAGAGAAATGGAAGAATATACAAGGCCATTAAAAAGAAAGAAATAAACAAACCTTTTATATGAACAAGTGTCATTAGGCCAATTTGTAGTAGTTAATTGTGAACGTACAAAAGTTTTAACTTTCCTACCTAGTATTAAATTTTTTTTATAGTATTAATTGTTAAATTAATGAATTAATGAATTAAAAGGTTTAGTTCTATTAATTTGTCATGAAAATTAAATATTCATTTATTCTCGGTATTGGATGTGATGGAAGAAGCGTTTTCCTTTTTGGCTATGGATGCTCATTTCTTAAAACTTTTATTTGTATATATGCAAACTTTAAAGTTTGCTGTGATTAATGAGTTCTCTTAACTTTGGATTTGATCCTCACTCCTGGAGTTAGGCATTTCTAATTTCTGTCAATGATTTCTTTAGCATTGATGGTGGTGAAGTAAAAGTTGTTGATGGCGAACTATCAAAATCCATACTGGAAAATAATAAGTGTTATCTGCTGGACTGTGGTGCTGAAATATTTGTTTGGGTTGGAAGAGTGACACAAGTAGAGGAGCGAAAAGCAGCAATACAAGTAGCTGAGGTAACCTTCTGTGCCAAACTTTCAAGTAATTAAAGTCATGGACGGATTTATCAAACAATACTTTTATATTCAGGAATTTATTGCCAGCCAGAATAGGCCAAAGGCAACTCGTGTTACCCGGGTTATACAAGGTTATGAAACACATTCTTTTAAGTCCAACTTCGAGTCCTGGCCAGTTGGATCAGTGACTACAGGTGCCGAGGAAGGAAGAGGAAAAGTAGCTGGTAGTTACCACATCTAATTGATAAAATGGGTTTGCTATTCCGTTTGCTTTTAAGTATTGTTCAATATGGTACTCTTTTTGTAAACAGCTCTATTGAAGCAGCAAGGTCTTGGTCTCAAGGGATTAACAAAAAGTGCACCAGTGAATGAGGACGTTCCACCGTTGCTGGAGGGAGGCGGGAAAATGGAGGTTCAGATGATACCAGTTTTGCTTGTTTGGAATGGCTAGATTAGTTTTGGTTGTTTAATTGGTGTCCTGATGGTTTTCATTCTCTAGGTATGGCGAATCAATGCCAGTGCCAAAACTCCATTGCTTGCAGAGGATATTGGTAAATTTTATAGTGGAGACTGCTACATCATTCTTTACACCTACCACTCTGGTGAGAGGAAAGAAGATTATTTCTTGTGCTCTTGGTTTGGAAAGGATAGCATCGAGGTTAGTTAGCATTTGGGCTTCATTTTGAGAAAAATCTAACTACTGTAAATTACACGCTTAAACTTGCAATTTGGTTGTACACTTGCCAACTCAGTTGAATAACTAGTGCTGATTCTATGAGAAAGGGAATAATGGAAGATGGTTTTCTTTCCTTGATCTAATGAAAGTTACTATTGGTTTCCGTAAAAGAATAATCGCTTATAATCCGTACAACAAGTGTAGGGATTTTTTCTCATTCCTTACATTTCATATCATAACATATTTAAGTGCATATGTATATAAACATACATGTTTATTGTTTAATTGCTGTCAAACCATTTTCTATATATTCCAAACCTCAGGAAGATCAAAAGATGGCTACACGGTTGACTAATACAATGTTCAACTCGCTGAAAGGGAGGCCTGTTCAGGTACCATAAACATAAAGTATAGGTGATAAATAGTTTCTATCTTTGAGAATTTCCTTATCATATATTTTTTTTACAGGGTCGCATATTTCAAGGCAAAGAGCCACCCCAATTTATTGCCCTTTTTCAACCTTTTGTGGTCCTGAAGGTGGTAGTCTTATAAAGCTTCTTTCTTAACTCATCTCTTTTAATTAGAATCACGTTGTAGTTTCTTTTACAAGGTTCTGATGTGGGACTGAGAGGGTCCTTGAGAGACAGAGATAACCACCATTTTTTTTAATGAATTCTGCTGTAGGGTGGCTTGAGCTCTGGTTACAAGAAAGTCATAGCAGATAAAGGTTTGGCTGATGAAACTTACACGGAAGATTCAGTTGCCCTTATTAGGATATCACAAACATCCATTCACAACAATAAAGCAGTGCAAGTTGAAGCTGTACGTACTAGTGATTTTGATCATTTTTTTTCTATGTTAAGTTTGGTTCATGCTTGTTTAACTTCCTTTCAATCAGCCCTCTCGAGGTTTGAAATATATGTGTGCATACATATTCAAGCTGACTGGAACCAAATGTTACAACATTGTCATTGGGTCATGCTTCATGTGTATGCTGAAAGTCTGTTTCTAATTTTAGCCATTTAATATGTGAGTGTTACAGTAACATCTCAACTTCTGATTATCTAGGTTGCGACCTCATTGAACTCTACTGAGTGTTTTGTCCTGCAATCCGGCTCTTCTGTTTTCTCATGGCATGGAAACCAAAGTACATTCGAGCAGCAACAGTTAGCTGCAAAAGTTGCAGAGTTTCTAAAGGTAAGGTCTCAAACATTTATTCCATATATATATATGTATGTATATATTTGAGTGGATACAAATCTTCCTTTGCATGTGTCACGCCCAAACATCAGGTACTAGCTCTACAATTGAGATGCCTTATCAGACGATAGTGATTACTTGTTGAGCACAATGGATATGCACTGAACACTTATAAACATATGTTAAACACTTCATGGACACTTGAGCTCAAGTGTTCCAAGGTTTATTTATCTATTTACTTTTCTAAAGATTGGAAAAAAACAAAAAGATATATCCATTATACTGAAGTGAAATATATCAAATTGGTTTTTTAAGCGGCTATGCCCTTTTTTTATCTTTTATTTTTTATTAATTTTAGGAGTTTAAATTATTTAGAGAAATGATAAGTTGATTTGGATGTTATTCAAATGTTTTAATATTAGGTAATATGTTATTAGAAATAGATAATGATTTTCATCAAACTCTTGAAATATTGCATATTTATTATTCTTTTACCTTGTCTCTCATATGATAATATCTTAAACTTAAAATTTAAATGTTAGAATCATTGAAATGTACAAAAGTAATCATGTATATTTTTAAAAGGTGGATATATATTTTGTAAAAAGAGAGCTTTCATTCAAAAACATGGAAGGACACAAAAAGGCATACAAAAAGATAACAACAAAAGGAGCCAAGCCAAAATTACAATAGTAGATTTTGCAGTAGAACTTTTGTTTCTTCTTTTGATAGTTTATAGATCAAAAGTATTGTTTTTTAATGTTTGAAGATATCTTGTCTCACTCTTCTTTTTGGTTGTGTACTGATATTTGCTAACACAATTGTTATTTTCTCCCTAATACAGCCGGGTGTAACTTTGAAACATGCAAAGGAAGGAACAGAGAGTTCAACCTTCTGGTTTGCACTTGGAGGGAAACAAAGTTACAATAGTAAAAAAGCATCTCAGGATATTGTCAGGGATCCCCACTTGTATGCATTTTCATTCAGTAGAGGTGACGTGTGTTCTCTTTTTAAGTTCAAAAGATTCTCATCTGGTATTTAACTGTTATCGTTACTGACTTTTCATTTTGACTGCTTCCATTTGGATGGTTGATCTTCGCATTTGTCTTTACAGGAAAGTTCCAGGTGAATATTTGAATTTCTTGTTAATGAAGAAGTTAACCAAATGCAGTGTTATGATCTTATACATATCATGCGCAGTTAGAGGAAATTTACAACTTCTCTCAAGATGATCTGTTGACAGAGGATATCTTGATACTTGACACTCAAGCTGAAGTGTTTATATGGATTGGTCAATCCGTTGACCCCAAAGAAAAGCAAAATGCTTGGGAAATTGGTCAGGTAGGAGTCGCTGAACTGTATACTGTACACTTCAGTTTCCTTTCATTCATGTTGTTTTTGTTTTTTCCCCCAGAAATATGTGGAGCTGGCTGCATCTCTAGAGGGATTGTCTCCCAATGTGCCGTTATATAAAGTCTCTGAAGGCAATGAACCATGCTTCTTCACAACATACTTTTCATGGGATTATACTAAGGCTGTTGTACGTGCTCAATCTATGATTCCTCTTTTATTGCTTAATCCTATAAATCATGCAAACTTTGTAAATTTTATGCTGTTGGGTAAGGTTTTCAGAAAAAATTAATATTTTGAATACTTTATTGTTGGCCATGAATTTTTGATAAAATGATCACCACTTCCATTCACTTGTAATTACATACTTCATTCATGATTACGCAAAAGCTAGAGGCCGTACAATTACTGCAAATGAGCAGAGTAGGATACTGCTTCTTAAAGATTAGAAAAGCATACATTGGTTTATGAATTATATAAAAGGGGAAAAAAACAGGAATTCAACCCCCACCCACCAAGAGTTAGAGAAGAAAAAAAATCCTACAAGAGCTGCCTCCGGTCAGAACAAATAAATTTCATAGAGTAGAAGCATCTAAAACATACTTTATCTTTTAGGTGGAAAATGAAAATTTGGCATGTGCAGGGAATTCATAAAATGATGCTGATGGAACGATTTATTTGAGTTGTCATATGTAGAAAACCCTTCTCCCTACAAATGGAAATGAAATAAAATGTTTTCATCACGTGGTTATCCTTCTAATCTTTGGATGGAATGCAGGTTCAAGGGAACTCATTCCAAAAAAAGGTGACTTTACTCTTTGGCATTGGACATGTTGTGGAGGTAAATCAACTTTCTCTTAACTTCTACTTAAGGAAGCTTTTGTTCTTGGTATGAGATTATTAAGATTATAAGAATATCTGATGTTAGTTACTAATTTAATTATGGGATTGTTGGTATTTATCTATTCTAAAGACATTTTGTGGGTTGTTGATTATTACTGTTTTTTCTAGTAAACTACCATACATTAAATGCAAAATTTGGTGCATAATATGTATTCGGTTCGAGTATATGCTGAATAACTCTTTTTCAAACAATATGTATCTGTAAGATAGTAAGGTGACTGACGTTTCATGCTCTTGTTGAGATAGGAAAAGTCGAATGGGAACCAAGGAGGTGGACCAACGCAGAGAGCTTCAGCTTTAGCTGCCTTATCGTCTGCATTTAATCCATCTGCAGATAGATCCACCCACTTGGTAAATGACACAGCACAAATATTAAATATTACATGATCTTTTTCTGAAACAAAGTAACTTTTTATGGGCACGGGTGATTTCAAGTTGATTTGGTTAGCCATTGGTACAAATGTCAATTTGTTTGTTGTTGTCATTGTTGATAATAGTGTAACATCACATTATACCAGGTCCATAATATATATATATATATATATTTTTCCTCCTTCGCAGAGTCCGGATAAGTCTAATGGATCTAGCCACGGAAGTGGTCCTAGGCAAAGAGCTGAGGCTCTAGCTGCCTTGACCTCTGCTTTTAAGTCATCATCTCCGAAGACAGGTACTGCATCGAGAGTATCTGGGAGAGGGAAGGGCTCACAAAGGGCAGCAGCAGTGGCTGCTCTTTCATCTGTTCTGACTGCTGAAAAGAAAAAGGCTAATGATTCCTCTCCTCCATCTAACAGCAGTCCCCCACCAGAGAGTAATGCTCCAGGCAAGAAGACTTTCTTTTACCATACTTTTCTCCATCCAAGCGATTCACATTTTTTGAGTAGTACACTTAAGTTCTGAGTTCTGTGTTTCTCTTGAGCTTTGCAGCAATTTTCAAGAAACTTTTTGTTAGGAAACAAAATTGGCTAAATTATAGAAAATACCCTTGAAGGCCTGACTTTTACTTTGTTTTAAAAACGTCTCGTAAATTTCAAAAGTTCAAAAACACCTCATCTATAGTTTGGATAGAAACCATTAGTACTTTGTTTCCAAAATACCCCAGAACATTAAAATATTTCAATAATACCATTAAACTTTTCATATCTTTGATGGTTCACAATTTTTCTTTTAGAGGGCCTGTGGTATTGTTCTTCGAGGCCTTGATTTTTGGAAGATCTGCAAATCTTTTCAGAGTTTTGTTTTTGTTTTTATTATCTTTTAGTACTCTTTATGGAGTTTATTTTCTTTGAACATTTGTTTGTTTATTTTTCTTATGAGAAGTTCGAATGTTATAAAAAAAGTCAACTTTTAAAACCTGCTTTGTATTGTTTTTAATGTTTGTTTGGAAAATTGTTTTAAAATTTGTCATGCCAAACAAGATTTCAATACAATAACTACCCTTTCTTGTGCATGTGTGTTTAAATTAAGTTTATGAACACTACCTTTCGCTCATAAGTTTCTATGTTTTGTTATCCATTTTCTACTCATGTTTTCAATAACCGAGTCAAGTTTTGAAAACTAAGAAACGTAATTTTCAAAAATTAGTTTTTATTTTTAAAATTTGACTTGAAATTCAAATGTTTCTTTAAGAAATGAGGAAATCGTAATATAAAAATAGAGAAGAATCAAACATAAATTTCAAAAGCAGAAAACTAAAAACAAAATCTTTATCCAACTAGGCCTTAGTTTTCAATAATATTGTAAGATTGTCTGTTACCACTGTATGTATTAGAGCTTGGCTAAATTGTTGAGATCTCTAAAAAGAGGTTCATGTGCCTAATCAACCAAGTTCAGATTTTTTTCAATATTTTCGTGCAATCTTCATGAATTGTTGTGTTAGTATGGTAACATAGAATAATTCAAAGCCGCCGCCGATTATGTACAGAACAGGCAAATTCGGGTGGATAATGGACTAATTTGTTGGCTTCATTTGAAAAAAAAAAGAGGAGAGAATCAGTTTATGAAAATATATAGCACCTCATAGCCTTCTAGCTCCCGTTGATTTTTTCTTCTAGCAATTAGTTTGAAATAGATAAGTATGGTTGAATATCAAAGGACTGAATATGCTGCATGCATTAAACAGTGGCAGCTGAAGAAAAGAATGATGATGTCTTCCAAAAAATAGAGAGTCCTGAAGAAGTCTTGGATCTTAAGGAGCCAGGGGAAACCACTCCTGTATCGAAAAACAATCACGACGATGCAGATGTAAATCAAGAAAGCCTGCAGGAGGAGAATGGTAGTGATAAAAGTCTGTCCGTTTTTAGTTACGATCGACTTAAGGCCAAATCTGATAATCCAGTGACTGGAATTGATCTCAAAAAGAGAGAGGTACGTTCTATATTGTTTACTTATTGAGTTAATATGTAAATTTCCCTTTGCTTGTGCCAACTGTTTGGGCATTTTTTCTTAGGCCTATCTCTCAGATGAAGAGTTCCAAACTGTATTTGGAACAACAAAAGAAGCATTCTACAAGTTGCCAAAATGGAAGCAAGACATGCAGAAGAAGAAAGCCGATTTGTTCTAGCGAATGAATCGAGATTGGACGACAACATTACTGCTCTAAGGTTCAAATCTAGATTTCCTCATCTATTTTGTTTTCGACTTTCCTTTAAAAGAAACTACGATTCTACTTGTGTATCTTGGTTGCCCCCGAAATCTGTTGGCATTTTGATATTTGCCATTGATGAACATAGTCATAGTTATTGTCATTCAATTGTGCTGCTGCCTGAAGAGTGATTTGTTTTTTTTTTTCCTTTTTCCTTTTTCTTTCATTCTATATTTATCTCTTTCGTCATTGTTGTTGGTATGTAATGTTCAGAGGTTGTAGTTTACAGAACCAGGCAGCTAATTCTTTCATTTGGTCCTCTAGTAGTTTATTTGTGAGTTTCGCCCTACTGTCGTCGTTTTCATTTGCTAGTAGGCTGCGGGTTGTATATTATACGGTTATGTTGTATGCGTTCTATTTTATACAAGGAATGACATATTTTTGTTGATTGATATAGATATAGATATATATATATATATATATATATATATATATATATATAGATATATATATATATATATATATATATATATAGATATATATATATATATATATATATATATATAGATATATATATATATATATATATATATATATAGATATATATATATATATATATATATATATATATATATATATATATATATATATCAACCTTGATGTCCAATTGAGTTAAAGTTAGTACTGAATGTTTCTCATCTTATTCTTTTTGACATTCAAGGGAATGAAATTTCATTCATGATATACAGCCCATGAGATCTCTCTCCATATGATAAGTTGGGTAGGCAACCTAATTTTTTTTTAATCTTTTAGCATGTTTTGCTTTCAAATTTCATATTGCCCTTGACAGCACCAATAGGATATCAATTCATAATCTCTAGCAACTTTTTAATATATTATAAGGATCTAATTTGTGACTAAAATGGCCAAAAACTCTTGATTGAGTCATTATCGCTGCTTGCTTGTTTGTTAAACATTTAAAGCATGTTTGAAACTTGTTTTTAATTGTTCAAACTTAATTTTGATGATATTGAAATTGCATCTAAAAGTGCAATATTAAGTATTAAACTAATTTTGAGTGATAAAAAAACATATTTCGAGGTAAAGGATATATTCAACAAATAGGAGTTTGCAATATAATTCAAAACTGATCTTAGTGACATTTGCGTATAGACTCTAATCTAATTGTATACAATTAGTTAGATTATACACTATTTCACAAGAATAATTTGATGTTTCCACCCACAATTCTCCACAGGAATAATTTGGATAAAATTATCAACATTAACAAAGCAAGTTTTAAACATAACATCATGAAGATAACATCCACAATTAATATATACATGTACTACATAGATTATAAAAGATAATGGAAAATTTAGAAGAATAGAGGTTTTACAATGAAATTTAAGAATAGAAAATTGAAAACAAATAAAGTTGTATTTCATGTTATCAAATATGTGTTTATTAGCATAATAAAGTTTAAATGTATTTGATAAATTGTAAACTTGTAATCATAATTTATAGTAGTTTCTAATTGTTGTGTATTCTTTTCTATAATAACTTGCAATTATTTTCTTGTATTTTTGTAATACTTTATCTAAATTATGATAGGACAGTGTGATGTTCCCTATTTACACTTCATTTTTAACCGTGGTATGATATTGTCTACTTTGGATATAAGCACTCAAAGTCCTACTTTTGGTTTCATCTAAAATATATCATATTAATCAATGTAGTTACCCTTACTTGTATATCAATAAGTACTCCACTTTCCTAACTAATATATGTGAGACTTATGGTTGCACTCCTGATAATGATTCATCTCGTTTGAGTGAAGTACCACCGAGTCTCTTCTCAAATAGTCATCTCTATGTGTACTCTTTTCTAAGCAAACTCTTTTTCTCCAAAGCCCAACACCTACTAATGTCCAAATCAACTTCCAAATAATCAAGGGCCCGTCAGGTAACCATTTCGTTTTTTGTTTTTGTTTTTGTTTTTAAAAATTAAGCCTATAAATACTACTTTCACCTCTTTATTTCATACTTTGTTGTTTAGTTTTTACCAATGATTTATAAAACCAAGCCAAAATTTGAAAGCTAAAAAAAGTAGGTTTTAAAAATTTGTTTTTGGAATTTGGAATTTGGCTAAGAATCCAACCATTGATTTAAGAAAGATGCAAATCATTGTAAGAAATGTGGATGAAATGGGCTTAATTTTAAAAAACAAAAACAAAAAAATGAAATGGTTACCAAAGGGGGGCTTGGTTTTTGGTTTTCTGTTTTTGAAAATTAAGCCTATAGACACTAATCCCACCTCCAAATTTCTTCATTCGTTATCTATTTTTTACTAGTGGTTTAAAAACCAAGCAACATTTTGAAAACTAAAAAAACAGCTTTTAAAAACTTGTTTTGTTTGTGGAATTTGGCTAAGAATTCAATCATTGTACTTAAAAAATCTACAAATCATTATAAGAAATAAGGAGAAAATAGGCTTAATTTTCAAAAATAAAAAACCAAAAACGAAATTGTTACCAAACGAGACCCAAATAATTTTTTATCATTTTTCTTTCTTTCTAGAGCACATCACCCGTTTTATAGAGTTCAATACCATAGCTCTTATTATGGAATTATATATGAGTTTTGGATACCTAGTCGCACCTTCTAACAATCCTCCCCTCAAAACCATACCTCTTTCTACATCTGAGATTCCATCAATACAATAATATTGGTACATGAGGACTTTGATCACTTGTTAGGTACAATGAATAGTGGTATGATATTATCCGATATGAGCATATATAAGCCTTCATAGCTTTATTTTTATTCATAAAAAAAACATCATGCTGATAGAGATATAGTTGTCCTCGATTGAATATTGTTCTTTCACACTTTAATTGCATTTTCAATATGTTAATGAGTTAATAAACTTAAAAGGTAAATTTTTCATAATTAAGACGTGGATGGAAGGTCTATATATAAATATAAAACCATAGAATGCAACAACAAGATGGTGCGACTCTGTAGTTCATATGGTTAGACCGCAATAATAGAATTTTTAGACTCATTCAAATTATGATATTTTCTTCTATCTCTCTTGATTGTTCTTGCCAACTTTGGTTTCGCATTATACCCTACTTGACGTTGTACCAAAAAAATCATGTTTTTCTTGTAAAAAAGTGGGGTACAGAATTTTGAACCTCGGACTTAAAAAAATGAGTACATAAAAATTATCAGTGAGCCATATATGCTTTCGCCCTTAATTTCTATTAAAGACACTTGTGGCTTTGGCTAGAGTTAAACATAATCACCTAAACTACACGTACATGTATTAATTAAGTACAATTTTGCGACAAAATCGATAAGGCAAAAGCAAGATGAAAGCATATAGAATATAAGAGCTTGTACTAACAAAGAGAAACAGCATCTAATCATGGAATATATAACTTTTAACACATGTCAATATTTTCACATATGAATACAAAGAGACAATAAACTTTTCTTAATTTATAAAATATAGTACATACATTTTAAAGAATTGTCCTAAACTTTCCAAAAATATTCAAAATGCACAAAGAAAATCAATGTTAATACAAATATCGACAATACTATATGTTTTTAGAAAGTAGTCTTTTTATTTATTAATTTAAAACAATTTCCATGTTTTCTATACTTTTCACATCCACTTTTCAATTATTCATTGACATGATCTCAATATTTTCATAAACTTGCTAACTCTTTTGGTATTGTCATCAAACCTCTACCAACATTTAATATATAGCCCTCTAATTATATAAACAAATTTGGACATGTAATTAATTAATTAGTGATAGTTTAGTAGTACTATTAAATTGACACTAATCTCAATTTTGAAAAGCTTTAATTGCGTCGATTAAATAAAATTTTAGACCCTTTATTGAGAGAACTTTCAAAAATTTTTAAATTCATAGATCTACACAATACGTTGAATATTTAAGATTCCATTAGACATACAATTTGAACTTAACTAATTGATCAGGCAACTTTTAAGAACTTCAAACTATCAAGAAACCTATTAAACATGAAATTTAAAGTTCAAGGTACGACCAAATAAAAATAAACGTCAAAATGTTTAGGAACTAAACTTGTAATTTGTCCTTTAATCATTTACACATATATTATTTTTAAACACTCCCCCTAACATCATATTCAAATACTATCATTATCTACCACTTAATCTATAGATTTAATTAGCTAACAATGACGATTATGATATATCTAATATTTTTGTGCACATACTCTTAACATTTTCTCCGAGACATCATTTCAAATATTAATTTTGATTCATAAAAATTCCAACTTGTAAACTAATAAGATCTAATTAATTAATTAAGAAGAACATAGCATTGTTATATATAGAATTATAAAAAAAGAAAAAAGAAAACGTAAAACAGTAAAAAGTCGACACACAAAAATTTGTGATTAGTTACATCTACGGATATAAGAAGATGATGTTAGAAAATTGAAAGTCTAGGATGAAAATTATAAATAAAGTAAATATACCAAATACGAATTCAAATTATGTTTGGCATTACGACAGACATTACAAAAAGTTTAACTTTAAACCAGTCTTGAGTAGAACGTCAAAGCATGAGTAAACTGGAAAGGTTTAAAGGGATAGATTAATTAGATATATTTAATCTGTTTTAAGTTAAGAAAGTTGATGATAATGTGTAATCTGTCTGAAGAGAGAGAAAATGGAAAAGGAAGAAGAGAGAGAGAGAGACATTGCACCCTAAAAAACAAACAATGAAACACAGATGGCAGAAAACCGCGGCTGAGGAACAGAGTCGGTTCATGTTTTTCTACTCTTTTTAATCACATCAACGTAGCCTATAATATATATATATATATATATATATATAAAATTCATAAAGATACTTTTTATTTATTCATTTATTTACATTTTTTAATTTAACTTCTGTTTAGTTCTTAAATTTAGGTAGATTTTAATTTCTATTTTATCTCTGAGTTTAGTATTAATTTGAATGTTTTATGTTTATTTTAGTCTTTTACGTTAGTTGAAAATGAATTAATTTATAATAATCATAACGTGATTTCTTAAAGTAATTTTCAAAGTAATCAAAAATTAGTAAAAATTAATTAATTACTATTCTTTTAATTCTTTTAAATTATTTAATAGTCAATAATAGAAAACATTAAAAGTGTCAACTCAAGACTCAAGAGTGGAAATAGAACTTTTCGAAACTTAAAAACTAAAATGAAAATTAAACTCAAGACTAAGACTCAGAGTAAAAATATAATATTTTGATCCCTAATCCTCTAATATATTGACCAAAAAATATAATAGTTAATAAGATATTTCGGTACACTTACTGATTCCTATGTCTTTAGTATAATGTTAAAAATAATATATAACATTTTGAAATTTATCATGGATCAAATAGAAACTAAACCTAGTCAAAATGAGCGTAGTTTAATGATAATAGACATACCCTTCCTCCTTAGAGGTTAGGAAATTCGATTCTCCTTTCTATAATTATTGTACTAAAAATAAATAAAAAAAAAAAGTAGACCTAAAATGAAAAATTTGAGATGCAAGGACGAAAGTATATATAAAGGGTTATATATAATATTAAAAAGGGTAGAGAGTTTGTGTGTGTATTTTGTTTGTTGTTTATAATTAGATTACACACAAAGAGTGCGAGTGATAGCCATATGTTTGTTGTGTAACGTCATTGATATTAAATAATTGTACAATATTTTTGACCATTCCTTTCGGATTTTTCCTATCTTTTGAAACAAATATTATATTAAAATAATTAAGTTTCTTCCACTGACTCGGCTTTCCATGCAATGCTTTCACATGCACTTTCTTCCCCCGCCGAAACCCTAACTCTTTTCTTCTTTACCCTTTCACACATTCAATCTCTCAAATATTACTATTCCTCTTTTTCATTTTTTTTTTCTTATTCACTTCCTTTCCCTTTCTTCTATTAAATTACAAGTTTAGTCTTTCAATATTCAAGTATTTTAATATCTTCAACTTTAAAAGTATCGGTTATCTGATAGATCTCATCAACTTTTAACTAGAGATCTTTGTTCTTTTAGTACAACAACTATAGGGATAGGTAGAGAAGAAGGCCACATTAATCACCATTGAACTAAGCTCACTTTGACCATAGACTAGAGACCTTCCTAAGAACTATCATGAGTATGTGTTAAATCATCGATTGACCCAAAAATTTAAATTGACGGGTGAAAGCAAAATTTAATATTATATCATCTAAAACTCCCCCTCATTTGTGGGTTTGGAATATGAAAAAGACCTAACAAGTGAAAATCAATATTTGTTGGGGAGAAAATAACATTGTAAGGGTCTGAACACATAACGCATTTATAAATCACCTACTCTGATATCATGTTAAATCATTAATTAATTCAAAAACTTAACCGATAAATTAAGAGGTTGTCAAATTTTAGTCAATCTACTTAACAAGGTGTATAATAGGTATCATTAATCATTCACGCGTATGACTTTGAGGAGGAAAGAAGGGAAGAGGTGGTTATTTCAATTTCGTGATTGTACTTTGAAAGTTTTATTGTAGAAGCCCTAGTAGGTTGAGAAGAAGAAATATTTTCTTGCAATATATTAATTGTATGTTATTTAAAACATGTGCAAATTATTTTCAACTATAATATTTAAATAGTTAAATTACATGGTTTTTTTTTTTTTTTTTTAAAAATACAAAATTTAATTTACTTTTTTTTTTTTTTTTTTTTATTTTTTTGGTTTTTTTTTTTTTTTTTTAAAAATACAAAATTTAATTTACTTTTTTTTTTTTTTTTTTTTATTTTTTTGGTTTTTTTTTTTTTTTTTTAAAGATACAAAATTTAATCTACTTTTTGGTTTGTATCTAATTGTTAATAATTTTAAAAAGTGTGTAAGATGTTTAAACTTTCAATTTTATGTCTAATAAGTCCATCATCCTTCTAAATATATAATATGTATTTGATTTTTTTAAAATAAAAAAGCATGCTTCATAATATATATCTGAACTTTTAATTTTGTATCTAGTAGATCCCTGCGTATTTGAGATTTTAAAAATTGGTTGATTTATTAGATATAAAATTGAATTTTGTGTCTAATGAGACTCTAAACTTTGAATTTTATATCTAATAGGTTGTAAATGTTTTTTTAAAAAATTTAATTAGATAAAAAAATTTAAAATTTAGAGATCTATTATAAATTTAGGGGTGTATTAGGTTTCTTAAAGTTCATGAACTTATTGAACACAAAATTGAAAGTAGCAGACGCTCTTAAAATCATGTACTGAATAGACACCGACTTAAGAATTAATTAAGAGACGAAATTTATAATTTAATTTATTTAAATAGTGCAGTTGATATATCATAATAATTTGATGGAAAGATTAAAAATTCAACGTCTTTAACGAATTGAGTTATGCTCAAGCTCATAAATTGAACTTAATAACACAATATTAATAGGGATAAGACCATGATAATTCACAAATAATCATTAAAATTAAGAGACCAATTAACAAGATTATTTTAAATTAATACAACAACTAAATAGATACAACCTAGAACTTTAAAAAAAGAAAAAAAAAAAGAAAAAAGAAAAAAAAAAGGCCAAATAGTTGTGATAAATTTCTACGATAAGTTCATAATTTTATTATAATCATAAATTATATTATATACACACACACTATCCCCCAAAACCATTATAGTACATTTTTGGAAAACTTTAAGTTTCTCAAAAAGCTACCATAAACAGCACGTTTTGAAGCTTTAAAGAATGGAAGTTGTAGAAATTCGAGAAGGGGTATAAAATCACTAGTTGTACACGTATCGTATTGAGAAAAGCACTTATGCAGGTAATAAATTAATTTGTTTTAAATTATAGAAAATGCCCCTAGACTATCAGGTTGATTTCAATTATACTCTCAAATTTTAATATTTCAACTTTGAAGTTTGTTTCAAAACAATCTTAAACTTTGTACTTTGTATTAAAAATATCATTGAACTTTCAAAAGTTTAAATTACGTACCCTTAAATTTAAAAAAAAAACAGTTAAAGAATACCTTTGTCGTTAGTTTGATATGGAAATTGTTTATGTTTTGTTTCAAAAACACCCTTGAATCTTATTGTCAATATATGAACACAAACTGTTATTACTTGTTTCAAATATCCTTAAACTTTTAAAACTTGCATTAATACTCTTTGTCTTACAAAAAAACAAAGTTCAAAAATGCTCTTACCAAGTATAGTGATCAACCACTCAACTACTAATGTATAATTTTGTTAAAATATATAAGTCCAAAGAGCCTTTAGTGCTATCATTATTTATTTATTTATTGTTAGAATCCATATATTTTAATTGAAGGGAGCAATTTTTTAAAATGAAATAAACAAAAGGTTAAATAGTTAACCAGAAGAGTGAGAAGGGAGGGAAAAAAAAAACAAAGAAAAGAGAAGTGACAGATCATAGATTGAAGTAGGGGAGAGAAAGGAAATGGAAGAAAGTGATGAGGTGTAGATAAACAGTAAGCACAACATCTACTAAAGTTCAAGTAAGGGTACTAGTGCAACTTTTGAAAGTTTATATGTATTTAAGCAACGAGGTATTCATAGTTTTTGTTCATATATTAACAGTAAGAGTATATTGAACGTTTCTTTAAATTTAAGAGTATTTTTGAAACTTTTAAAAGTTGAAGGGTATTTTTGAAACAAAATGCTAACAATTTCCATAAAAAATAAGGGTATTTTTTAAACTTTTGAAAATTTAGAGGTATTTTTTACACAAAACACAAAGTTCAAAAAGACATTTTGTATAATTTAGCAAAAAAAAAAAAAAAAAAAAGCGAAATAACATAAAAGAAGGACGTTGAAGACGATGACAAGTATGGTTTACTCGGTTGCATCACTTGTCGTTATAATTTTTTCTATGTATGTGTTTAAATTTATTCACATAAGCAGATACAAACTTTTTTGTCCATGAATAAAGCAAGCTAAGCTTCACACGGCCGCCAAAAGACCCTCTCACGGCCGAAGGATCCGCAACACGTTGGAGAGCTTTTAGATCCAGCCCTAAAACGCCCATTCTCAACGAGTTTCGAAGTGATCCTCATTCTCACTGCTGCCTTCTTAAGCCGAAAGAAAGCCGGGCAAGAATCTCGGTAGTACGAAGGGGAAGCAGAATCGTATCATTTCATGGCAAAAGCTTTTTTTTTTTTTTTTTTTTTTTTTAACTTTTGGATGAAAAGGAATATCAATTTGGGATATAAGCCTACAAATGTCTACAAAAGTTTTTTTTTTTTTTTTTAATTTAGAAATTTAATAGCAAAAATCTATCAAAGTTGTTAGAAACAAACTTAAATTCCAAGGATTAAAATGAAACTTTTAAAATTGAGGTATAATCAAAATTAGGGTTATTTTCAAATATAGTAAAATGAGCTAACTTATTTACAAATTAAATATAACAAAATATCAATAGACAATGATAGATGTCTATCCATGTTTATCATATCATCTATCATTTATAGACTATATTTTGCTATATTTTAAAATATTATCAGTTGTTTTACCATTTAAAATAATTATAAAAAACTATAATCTTGTAATTTTATGATATTTTTAATAATTTAGCATTTAACCCTTCATTAATTTATATATTTTTCACTTTCCTTGTTTTTCATTAAATTAATTAAATTTAAATTTTGGTTAGGTAGATTTTTAAGTTTTAAATGTAGAGAGAGAGAGAGAGAGGGAGAGAGGTCATGTAAGAAACAAAATGATTAAGCCTATGGTAGCAATAATTAATGTTCTGAATGAAATCTTTCTCTTTTTCCTACAATTAAATCTCTCTTATTTCGTAAGAAATCTTTACTAAAGTACCAATTGCGTTGTAAATATTCAAAAAAAAAAGAAAGGAGTTTGGTAAGAGTAAAAGCATCAATTACTAATAAAATAGTTTTCTACTTCTTTTAAATTATTTTTGGAAAAAAAAAACTTTTGAATGTCAAGAGATCATTCAAACTCCTTGAGGTCAATTTTAATTAAATACTAATTAGTTCGTAATTATAAAAAAATTATAAAAACTAAAGTATAACTATTTGATTTTAATTTTCTGTTTAAATGTTAAAAATTGTGTTGTTTTAACACCATTTTTCTTGAATGAATTTTCATGTTTCCTAAATAAATCTACGAATTCTTAGCTAATTTTTTTTTTTAAAAAAATTTAAACCTACTTTTTTTAGTTTTCTAAATTTTGTTTGGATGTTTTAAAAAACGCTTATAAAAAGTAGATTACATAACAAACAAATGGATAGGTAGTTCGTAGTGTTTGTAAAATTTAATTTTTTAAAATAAAAAAAGTACATAATAATTATTTATTTATTTTAAGAAGTTCCTAAGATTGAATTAGATATTTGATATTGCGTTAAATTAAGAAAAATCAAGTGAAAATAGATAAGAAGTAAAAATGTTTGTTAATTTGAGTATAGATAAGTAAACAAAGATACCAATAATCATTTCAATTATCATTATTGTTGATTTTTCTTAAAAGAGAAATTTTCAAGAAAATTATGATAGGCTGTAAAAACGAGATTGTAACTTATACATTCTTACTAAATTAAACTAATTACTGATTATATATATACTTTTTTATGCACTTGAAAATAGAATCCCTAAATTAAACAAATAAAACTCATGCATGCATAAAATTACATCCTTTCTTTTGTTTCACTTTCTAATGCTAATTTATATATATATATATATATATATATGTGTGTGTAACAATTAAAGGTTGATTTGGAACACCTTCTAATTTATCCCCTTTAAGAAAAATTATTTTTTTAAAAAAAGAAATATATTTTATTACATCTTACCTTTTTTGAAATTTATTTTAAATTACAATTTTATTTGGTTTGAGTATATTCAAAAGTGGTTTTATCAATTTTGAATATGTTTGTATTTCTTACTACATATACTAACCTATACTTAAACCCAATATTAATTTTTTTTCATCGATGCTTATGAAAAAATAATTTTATTGAAAAAACAATTTTTTTACAAAGTTATTCCAAGCATACTATTATGCAAATCTAATACTGTTTAATCTTGATAATAACTTTTAAGAATAAATGTACCTAAAACAGATCGCTAAAGTTGAAAAGTGGTGGGTAGATTCTTAAATTTATTATTATTATTATTATTATTATTATTATTATAAAAGAAGCTTGAACTTTTAGAATTGCATCATATATTCTACATTTTATAAAATTCACAAATAATATATTAGACATAACTGAATATAACTTAGAAACTTGTATAGCTTTTTAAGTTAATATATAATTAAATACCTGCATAATTTGATATCTAAATGTTATTAATTTTTTTTAATTTCACCATCATAAAAGTGGTTTTATACACCGAGCTAGCCTCGGATTAACATTCAAATATCATCTTAATTACTTAGTATTGATTTTATTGGTTATTTAATTATTTAAACATACTAAGTTTATTATTTAACATTTTGCACCACTTTAATAAATATTTTGGGGAAAATTAACTATTGGTATTTATTTTATATGTCTCATTAATGGGTCGTTACAACTAATCTAGTTCTTTCTAAAATTAACTAACGTTATATTCTTTTGACTGTGTTCAAACAAACATTCTTACAATTTCCAAAACCTTTCAAATTTGGCAATGAATTCAGTGTGCTTTTAAGTGTTGAATTCTAACTGATTCATTGATGACCAAAAGTGGGGAAAAAACTGAAAGTAAGATTAAAAAAGTCAAAACTTTGAAACAAAATAAAGTAAAATAGTATTTACCCATGGAAACTTTAAAGTTTAAAATTTTAAACTTTCTAATTATAGCATCATATATATATATATATATATATATTCTTTCTTTCTTTCTCCATCCTTTATTTCTCTCTTAAAATTACGAATCTACCCCAAAAATTTAAATGGATGGATTATGATAAATGTAATTATAGTACTACTTTAACATCAATTTTATAAAAAAAAAAGAAAGAAAAAAAATCACACTAAGATTTTTGTTAATATTTTTATAGAATGAATATTCTTTTTCTTCCTCTACTAGTTTATGTAGCACTATGTTCATATTTCGGCTATTTTTTTTTAAAAGTATAAAATCAATAGAAAGTGAAAAAAAAAAAACTAAAGAATTACATAAATTTATAACAAAAATCTCTTACTAGAAAAAATTGAAAAAGAGAAGGATTTAGCAGTAAAAAAAAAATTAGTATATGTTGTTTGGACATAAGTTCCTCCTCATACTTCAACTATGATATACAAATATTGTTATCATCTTTAGCCTTATGCTTCACCTCTCCATTTTGAACTTTTTGTTTCAACGAAAAATATTTGATACTAAAAAAATATCGATAATCATATACTTACCTATTTGGGAACTTCTCTATTATTTCTATGTATCTTAATATGAAACTATTTATGTTTGTATTATTCCTAATATAAAAGATATGAAAAGAAGCTACAATAAATATATATATACTTTCAAAGACTTTAGGCGTTCAAATTGACTTAAACAAAATGATACATAGTAAAAATAGGGAATAACCAATATATAGTTGCATATATATTGATTAAAACAAGTTAATCATTTAGAAGCTAGGAAGAGGGTTGTTCATTGATCTTAATGATATTACCCACTTGAGTAATGTTTAGGGAGTAGCTTAGGTTAGACAAATAATCCAGCTACAAATTCCCTTTATCAACCAGCAAAGGGGATATGTTTAATCACTTTGCTTTTGGAAAATAGGCTAAATTTTCGCTTTCCTGTTCCCTCAGATTTATCTACTACAGCATAAATATTTACTTTACCTAATTACATAATGGGGAATTAATAGTTAATTAATGGTTATATAACGATAATAAATCATTTGTCTAGTGAGATATTATCTACTTAAAACCATAAATTGATGTGAATTTACCCTTAGGATATACTATTTAAGATGTCCTATAGGCCAATCTTCTACCCTATATTACTAGACAAAAGGATCGGAAAGTGCAGTGTCCTTGGTTGTAGAGCTTTGAGCTCGAATTTTAGTGTAGAGTGGGCTGAGCTACACAATGTTTCAATTGGGTTTGTCGTATTTTGGAAGGGACATGCTAGAGAATATTTGCTATACTAGTGGTTGGTATAAAGAGAAATACAATACACAAAGTAGAAGGCTTGAATCTTCTTAAAAGGACCAAGATATTTACACCTCAACCTTATTGTTTAGGTGTTAGTTTCTCAATATTTACTCTCTAATCATCTGTTTTTTTTATTTTTTTTATTTTTATTCTCCAACAGTTATTATTGTACAACTTTAATTTGTTCATGTACTACTAAAAATCAATTCTACACCCTAGAATAATGAAGGGCCATCAAGAACTCTCGTCCAATAGGTTATACTAATCTATACATACCTCTCTAACATTGAACTTAGTTTACTATATTAGTTTATGCTCAACTCTCTGTTTATGTTTATTTAATTATAGAACCACATTGTCTTGTCACACCCATTTTTATAGGCTTTTATGTTATGGCTAAGTTTAGATAATAAGCTTAATATCCTTTATTATTGTTAGACATATAGATTTGCTTTCACTTTTATTTTGTGAGTTCCAATAGGATTTGAACTACTCATCTGTTTGTGGAAAATACGTCTTATTCAGTTAACCAAGCAATATTCAAATTGGTAGAGATTTACTTTTAATCTACCTAGGAACAAGTTGCATACCCATACATGTATATATTACCATTCAAAACATACTTTAAGAGAGGATATCAATGTTTTGATCTCTTAAACTATATGCTCCAATATTGTATCAAGAAGGTTTTAAAATGAAAATGAAAATTTAGCTCCATCCATAATAATTTAGCCATAGATTCATTACCTTAATTACTTAATTAATTAGAAATGAATGAAATAAGTAATTTTTATTTAATTAACTTATACGAAAGAATTTTATTAACATTGGTACAAGTGAATTTTTTTTTTACACAATTACAGAAATGATAGATCATGAAATCTCTATCCTTTTAAAATGCTATAAATAAAATTAAAACTCTAATGCCTTATAATAGAACCAAAGGATATTATTTGATATCTTATTAATATGCCACTTCTATTCATATTCAATTTTGTATATATTATATAAATATCATGCGACAAAGCGAATCTTGAGTATACATAATTCTTAGATAATACAATTAGCATATCATATAAGTGTTGCAATAACAAATGGATCACTAACAACAGATAAAATTTTAGGGGCTAAATAAAAACAAATATAAATTAAACTTCCAATTTAAACCTTAAAAACCTATTTATTTATTTTAAGAGCATTGAAACAAGAGTGACAAAGTGATGAAAGCTATAATCACAATAAGATATAATATTGAGAAAACAAACTTTTAAAAATAAAGGCTTCATCACAAAAAAGAAAAGAAAAAAAACTCTTACACTTTTGTATTTTGTTTAAAAATAATTCTCCTTCAAAAGCCACAATACTACCATTCACATTCTAAACTATTTACAAAATACCATTGTAGTAGAAATATTGGATAGAAATTGAAACTTGACAAACGTGCGTGGCGAGGATGTTTGATCTCTAATTTTCATTTCATTTCATTTCAGGTCATATCAATATTATTTCTGATTCTAGTTTTCGTCTAACCTTTTGAAAGAATTTCTATTTTGAAGATATTTTTAAAATGTTTTAAAAAGGTGAAGACTAATATTGCAATTTTTAAATAACATAAAATATTTATTTCAATGTTTTTATTATTTTATATAGCCTAGCTAAAATAAACGACAAGTGAAATTTGGTTTGAAATTAACAAAGAAAGAAAAGTTTTAAATTTCAGAACCAACTTCCAAATTCACAAAACTTATGCATTAAATTAACACATCCCTAATATCACCCTGATTAGTGCTCATTAATATAATACTAATTTATATCCAAAAAATTGATTGTTCATAATTAAGATCTTACCATAGCAAATTCAAAGTCAATCAAATCAAATGAAATGAAATCCCAACCAAAACCCATTCATTCATCTCACTGATATTTATACACTTCTCTCAAAAGAATAATATTAACCTCAAATTATTTAAATAAGAGAACTTTAAAAAGAGAAGACACACACACACCCCCTAGCCCTTGGAGTGTGAAAAGACAATTTTATCATCCAAGGAATCCAATATTAATTTGTTAAAATCAAGAATATTGTTGGGAAGTATAACTGCATAGATTATAGTTTTCCAAAACACCAAGGGCAATAATTAATTTTACCCAATATATTCACACACCATAAAAATCTCTTCTTATCTATATATATTTATGATCTCTAGGTTTTTAAGGAGAAGTTGAAGAAAGAGATCATTTTTATTCAAAAAAGAAAAAAAGAAAAAAAACTCTCAAATTTTTTTTGTATTTTGTGTACTGTGTGTGTTGTTGTAAGTTTGTCATGGAAAATCATGGTGATGACCCAAATAGTCCAAATCACAGCTGTGAGAGGGCGGAGCCGGTGAGATCACGGTGGACTCCCAAGCCGGAGCAGATTCTAATTTTGGAGTCCATTTTCAATAGTGGAATGGTTAATCCTCCTAAAGATGAGACTGTTAGAATTAGAAAGCTTCTTGAAAAATTTGGTTCTGTTGGGGATGCAAATGTTTTCTACTGGTTTCAAAACCGCCGTTCTCGCTCCCGCCGCCGCCAGCGCCAGCTACAAGCGGCCGCCACTCACCAAGGCAGTGGCGGTGCAATTCACTACGATGGTGGTAGTGTCGGCGGTGGCGGTTACAACGGTGGTGTTATGAATTTTGGTGGTGCTTCCTCTTCTTACCTTGGAGGAGGAGGCTCCTCATCCTCGTCCTCCGCTTCTGGGGTTGGAGGTGATTGTAGCGGAGGTGATGGCGGCGGTAGTTTTTCGATGTCAGGTCATATGGGTTTCTCTGAAGTTGATCAACAGATGGTTGTGACAACTCCATCCTTTTGCCCTTCGGAAACCTCAAATTTAGAGTTTCAATCAGGTATTGTCGATGCATGTTTCTTTTTCTTTAAACCCTCTTCCTTTCGTTTCCTCACCACTCAATTCAAAAGCTTAAGGATAATTATCTATATATTAATTATTTCCACCACATGGAAAATTGAAGCCGGATTACCCTAAATTTCAAGATTCGTTTTTTCTATAAGTGTGAAGAATCAAAACCAACATAAACTTACAAACTTTTTGATGATGTGACAGTTCCTTCTTGAGCTGGAATTTTTGAACACTAACATCAAAAAATAAGGAAACTTTGTATGTATTTATGTTTTTGTCTGTTTTTTTTTTCTTTTTAATTATTATTATTTACAAACACTTCACGGGAGAGGTTCTGAAAAAATTGATGTTGGTGCCTCGGTTGTCGATCTGATGGTTTGAAAATTAAAATTTGCAAGAAATTAAATAGGAAGAAATTAAAAATGTCATTTTTGGTAATAAAAAGAGAGGGTTTTTGATTTTTTTTTTTTTTTTTTTTTTTTTTTTTTTGTGTTGTTGGAAGGTTATATTATAATATTCATCAATGGAGTTCCAACAGAAGTTCCAAAAGGACCAGTGGATATGAAGGCAATGTTTGGGCAAGAGACAGTGTTAGTTCATTCATCAGGACTCCCAGTTCTTACCAATGAATTTGGAATCTCTCTGCACACTTTGCAGCATGGTGAAAGCTATTTTCTGGTAATTATTATCCCCAAATTAATTTCTCTCTCTCTAGGTAAGATCTAGTTGGATAAGTATTTGATTTTCTACCATTTTTGTTATATATTTGTTAGGGATGTTTTTAAGATCCTAATCATGTTTTGGAAGTTTGGAAGTTGAATTGAAGGTAGTAAGTTTTAAATATTTGTTTTTGTTTTTTGGAATTTGACTAATTAAGAATTCAAATGTTTCTTGAGGTATCCACTTATCTTTCAACTAAGCGTATTCGGTTTTAAGGAAAAAAAAAGTTTCTCGAGGTATAAAAGGCAAACATAAATTTTGGAGCTAGAAAACTAAAAACGAAACTGGGGTCTAAGTTTTTACCATTGAAACAAATAGAAACATATGCTTAACAATTAAAGAGGTCTTTTGTTGTTGGGGTTCTTTTCTTTTTTTGGGTGAGGGTGGGGGAATAAATTTGGAAAGTCAATTAAGTAATTAGGAGAGTTTTTGGAATGGTTTGTGAGTTAGTGTAGTACAATGTTTTCTTTGTGAGAATTAAGAGATAACTTAGATGGATATATTTAGATTTGGGAGGAAAATATGATGTTATTAAGAGAGTGCGGGAAGTAGGTGCATAGAGATAGAGAAATGTGTGTAGAAAAGGAAGGATAAGTGAAAAGAACATAGATGTGGGGTAGAGAGATCAGTAGATGAAAGAAAATGTGTCTAGAGATAAAGAATATTGGAAGTCAACTTGAGTATTAGCTCAACTGGTCAAGACACATAAACTAAGAGGTTAGAGGTTTAAATTTTTTAACCCCATGCTTGTGATGTTAAATTAAAAAAAGAAAAAGAAAATTAGTTAAAGAATTAGTAAATGAACAAAAGTAAATATATATTAAAAACAAAATCAAGAAAAAAGAATGCATGTAAAAGAGATAGATTTGTGAGTAAGATAATGTGTAAAGAGAAGAAGAATAAAGTTTGTCTACAAAGACATCAACAACAAAATGTATAGAAAAGTGAATCATATATAATGTATACAAATAAAAGTGTACAGAATTAAAATATTCAAACATAAAACAAAGATGGAATAGAAAATTTTTAGTTAATTAAACACAAATATTTGGTTTACTCTTTGAAAAGCACACTTATATTCTCATAAAGTACCATAAAAACAACCATAATTGGGTGTAAATTTATGCAAATAACTCCAAATGACATCCTCAATTTCAGGACTAAAAGTACATACTAGGTGCTTTAATTGACTAGGAATCTTTTTCATGGGAAAGGAAAGAATGAAATATATATATATATAATAGAACAACATAAAATAATATCAAACCACAAAACTTGAAACTTGAAACTTGAAATTGAAATTATATTCATATATAAACACATTGGCCTTTCTGTTTCACTCTAATTCCATAAGTATCAAATCTAGAAAAGAATTAACAAAAATGTCAAGATCTAAATTCGATATGGATAACGATAGATAGATATACAATATATACAAAATACTAATCGATCTACAAGTAATAAATGATTTGTTGATTGAGTTAGGTTCCGTTAGCTCGAAACAGTCAATTAAGAGGTGAGAAGCTAGAATTTGAGAAAAATTCAAAGGAAGAGACAATATGAATGTGATATGTTTGGCAGAAAAGGAACTTTCCAGGATTCCATGAAGCTTGTCTATGTGTGGGTAGCAAAATTGAAATGTTGATGAAGTGGGATGTCATATGATCTTTGCTGTTGTTTAATTTTTTTCATTAGGACCATATTCAATGAATGATGAAAAAAAAAAAAAATGATGATTAAGATTATAGTGTGGAATTTTGGTCTCACAGGTTTCAAGACCAACATGAGTTAGAAAAGAAAGCAGCTGCACCAGCAAGAAACAGCGCCTACCAACAAGACAATTTAAAAGAGATCTCAGTTCTTTTTCAAATAATTTGCCTGTTTCCTTTTTATTTCATTTTATTTTTGGTGTTTATGTTTAATTTGGGGTTTGGTTACTTTTAAATGTTCTTTGGGAAATTGGATCTGGTAAAAAAAAAAATGAAAAAAAAAAAAAAAACTTTATCATAAAGTTTATAGCATACCCATTTGGATATTTGTATACATAAATATGTCTCCTTTCTTTAATTTCTCTTTTGTTTTGGTTTGTGTATGTTATGGGAGAATTAATATTTCTTTGCTTCTTTCAAAACCCTAAAAGAAGTCTTTTCATCCAACCCTTGAAAGGAATGGAACCCTTTTCATTGCATTGTATATATGGAATACAACTCATGATCTTTGAAAGGTTTACAAGAGTAATTTGGGTTTTATGTTGGGAAGGTGTGAGACAGTAATTAACTTTAGTTGATTTATAGAGTGCTAAAAGTTGAGGCTTTGTGTTTATATTAGAGTGTTTGAATGACTCTTGATTTAGGTTGATGTATCTTGAACGGGTTTTTTGAGTGATTATGTACACTCTTCATGTAATATTCAAATAGAGAATGAGTACACATAAATAAATAAATTGGAATGTCAAATAAGAGAGATTATGAAGATATGAAATATGGTTAATAAAAGTTTAAAAGATCAGTTGATAGCTATTACTTATACAAAAAAAAGGTGTAACTTCTTTATTCATAGATCAATAATAGGAACTCTAAAGTTAAATGTGCTTAGCTTGGAGCAGTAATTCAATGTTGAGTGATTTTTTTTTTTTTTTTTTTTGAACAAGTTATGCGAGAGGTAGAAGAATCAATTAGGTACACCGAGATATCTTAATTAGGTTGACACATCCCTAGCAACCTCATCACACCCGACACCAAAGCAAGTTGTATTATCACAAAAGAAATGTACGAAGACGAGATGGGGATGAGTTCAAAAAGTTGATCATAATATAGCAAGGGAGATGCTAGAGAAAAGCCTTCCAATTTAGCAAGATAGTAAGTGCATCATAATACAAAAATAGGCATATTTAGTACACCATGAGCTAGTGTTGATCATGTTGGTCCAAAGGATCCTTTTATCCGAGCCTTGATTGAGATGAACAAGTAGATCTAATACGCCATCCAAATTGTCGGAATGATTATAAGAGATAGTATACCATGTAACTGAATCCAAATTTGACATCTTAGAACTTTTTCTAAAAAGCATGTAAATGAAAGTAAATAAGACAAGTAAAAATGACATAACCATGTCTACATACAAATGTCATGCCATCAATTTTCGAATCAATGGACATGATCAGGCTACAATATTATCCTTTTTTATTATTATTATTTTACTTACCTAAGTTCTACTCTAAAATACAAGGTCACTTTTTTTTTTTTAACTTTTTTTTTTGAGGAAGTGTTTCTCATTTAGACTTGTTTGTCATAATTTCTTTATTTTCTTTTCCACGGCTTTCAATAATACACTTCTTCAATTTTAAACAAATTTGAAAAGGAAAAACCCTACTTTCTAAAATTTTCTTTTGCTTTTTTTTTTTTTTTTTTTTTTTTTTTTTTTT
>QLSR01000641.1:52183-76428 GCA_031780015.1 Citrullus colocynthis | reverse complement strand
TTTTTTTTTTTGCCTACATACCAAATTTTCCATGCCTTTTCAAAAGATTTAACTGAAGGGAAATCCTACCATAATTATTAAGAGCCTAAATGTACATATTTATTAGTCTCTATGTTCAAACTTTTCAATATATATTTCAATTTAGTGTCTCTGTATATACATATATATTAGTCTCTATGTTCAAACTTTTCAATATATATTTCAATTTAGTGTCTCTGTATATTTCCATTTTGGTGTCTCTGTTACTATTTACTATTAGGGTCGGTTTGTTTTTTACTGAAATTACATAGAAACATTTAATATCTCTATTTGTTTCATAAAATTTTAATTTTTAAAACTCAAGATATTATTATCCAATGAGTTTTAAAACCCATATGTCATGAATTTTTTAATATCCTACATAATTGTCGAATTTTTGTGCCTAGAAGATGAACGGTAAAATATAGCTTACTTTAATTAATAAATTGAGCCGTTTTCAAATATAGAAAAAAGAGCCAAAATATTTACAAATATAGCAAAATGTCAAGTCTATCATTGCTAGACTACTATCATCTATCACTGTCTATTAGCGATAAACACTGATAAATGCTATTAGTGTCTATCGCTATCTATCATTGATAGAATCTGACATTTTGTATTGTTTAGAAATTTTTATTATTTAAAACAATTATCCTAATGAATTACTGGGTAATTGTTTTAAATAACAAAATTGGTAAAAAAAATTACAAATATAACAAAATGTCACTGTCTGTAAGTGATAGACAACAATAGACATCTATCAATGTCTACCACTGATAGACACTTATAGATATCTATCACTGTCTATCCCCGATAGACACTAACATTTTAGTATATTTGTACATATTTTGGTTCATTTTGCTATATTTAAAAACAATCTTAAACTAATATCAATTATTCATTAATATTAATTTAATTAATTATTAATTATTTAAACTTCATAAATTTCAAGTAATACCCCTACAATTTATATTTATGTTACCTTAACTATTTAATATAAATTATTATTATGAATTATCACTGTTCTAATTAATTTATATTAATGCAATTGCTTTTAGTAGTTAATTTAAACAGTTTAATTATTCTTAATTAATGTTTAATAACAAAAAAATCATTTTTTTATTTTAATTGATTAAATAATTAATTAATATAACAATAATTAAATAATGTCAAAATTAATTGATAACTACATAAATTGGTCTATTGCATTTAATTAAATAATAATTTGATTTTATAAGTTTCTATATACAAAATAATAAATTAGACACGTATATTTAATTTATAGACATTAATTATCCTATATATCCAAACATAGACGTTAATGATTCCATAAATTTAAAATCTAGACATTCAAATTTCATATATTTAATATTTATACTCATGATACAATATTACCAATTTTTTTCAACACTTTCTCTCAATTTCAAAGAAATTAGTAGAAGTTTCTGCGTGTACTAGTTGATTTATTGAAGCCTCTTAAACCATAAAGATTAAATTGAAGAAAATACTCAAATATTAGGAACTTTAAAATTGGCAATTTAGTTTATTCAATAATTCAATCCATTATAGCTAGAGCTGCAAGTGATTATTCAAGTTAATTAATAATCATGGATTTGAATATGCTAAGTTATTTAGGATATGTTTGGGGTTGATTTTTCTTGTTAAAAATATTTATTTGGCATAATCTTAATCGTTTAATTTGTTTGGTAAAATTGATTATTCATAAATTTATCCAAAATCATTTTTTTTTGTTTTTCTTTTTTTAAATCACCAACCTACCAACTTTTAAGAACAATTTTCTTAAAAATCTTTCTAATTCTAAAAATATTAAACTTTTGAAAATTTCAATATATATATATATATATATATATATATAATATTTTCATCTAAATGTCAATTATGCTGATTGATTAAAGTTTTATAATAATTATTATTTTTAACTTTTACCAAATTTATTTAAATTAAAGAAATTACCTTGCCATTTAAATCATATAAATTTTCAAAGAGTTAACCTAAAATAGATATTAAATATCAATAAAACAATAATTGAAACAATCTTTTCAAAAAAAAAAAAAGAAAAAAAAAACAAATAATCAACAATATGACGAAACAATTTGTCTACTTTATTTTTATTCATATTGCTCAATCACAATAATTTTGTATTATTTTACCGACCAATATTGTTTGCTTTTTCACGTCTAAAATTAAAATTTAGTAAACACTAATTTACTTCTATGTTATCACTTTATCATATATTCTTTTAGATTTGCTAAATATATGGTTAATTTAATTTTTGAATTTGCAAAAAACATAATTTGTTAGTCTTTAAACATTTAATTGCTTGATGATAAATTTACATGAATTGGAAAAAAAATAGAAAGGAAAAATGAAATGTCCATCCTCAAGAAAACTTGAAATTAAATTTCTAACCATTTTCTAAGGATGGGAGGAAAATTAGAAGCCTTCCTCGTTTTTTTTTTAAGAAGATATTCAAATCAGCACCATCACCATATTTCAGCTCCATTTCATTTTTTCGTTGTTTTTAGATACATTTTTCCTCCTCTAACTCTCCCAATGCATTTGGTATTTATTTAATGTAAATTTATTATCAACCAATTTTAAAATTGGGTAAATGTAATTTGTAGTACTTTTAGAGTTAATCATTATATGTATAGAAACATTTTTGCAAATATAAAAAATTTATCAATGATAGATTCTATTTGCAATTGCCCCTTTAACATTTACCAACAATCAGGACTAACTTAAAAAATATAAAAAAACATAAGGGACTAAATTGATTTTTTTTTCTTTTTTTAGTTCAATACAATAGGTAAATTTAGAGATTTGAATTTGTGACCTCTAGATCGAAAGTTTCAAGTTTTGGTTAAATATCGATTGAGTTGTGTACTCATGTTTAAACAAATTGAAATGACACCCAAGCATTGAGGGGTTAAAATATATACTTAGCCTCTTTAATTTAATTTATTACCCCATTACTGTAACAACCCCAAATCGTTGGGGTAAATCTTCCTAGTAAATAAGTTTAAGTTATTACGTGTGGAAAAAAAAAAATAATAATAATAATAATAAAAAGATAATTTTATCTTGGGGCAAGTAAAATAAGGTGATTAATTTTGGTGGGATTGGATAATTGAAGTAAATCTTGGTTGTAGAAGATTTTATTTGATTTTATTTGGATAATTGAAGTAAATCTTGGTTGTAGAAGATTTTATTTGATTTTATTTTGTTTGGTTGGAAAAGAAAAGGTGAAAAAGAGGAAGGAATAGGGAATTAGGGTTTTTATAAATAGGCATCGATTTGCGTGCCAAAATAAAAAAAAAGAAAAAGAAAAAAGAGATTTTTCTCTCCTTCCTCGCGTGCGCGCCGCCCCCCCTGGTTTTTCTTCTTCTTCTTCCGCCGACGCCGACTCTCTTCTTTCTTTCTTCTTCTTCTTCTTCCTCGCAAGTGGAGCGCCGCCGGTCTTTCTCTCTCCTTGCAGTGCCGCCTACTTTCTCTCTCTTCCACCCTGGTGCTCCTCCGCTGCCATTTCAATCAAACCACGCCTGATTTCTCGTCACCAAACCGGTAACGTGAGAGTAAATATCTCAGACCCAAGGAAAAATTTATAGCTTAATTTGGTTAAAAAAACTGTTGATGCTTGAGACTTATGTGATAAAAATTCCCTAAGGTGGCCGGGAATTGTGTTGGGTAAAAAGGATTAGAGCAACTGCAAGTTAAGCCACACTTGGTGGACCAAGAACTTTCCAACAGACTGTCGTGCGAATAAGTGAATATAATTGCTCAGGTAAGTGACTTTACTACCTGAACCACCTTCCCGCCTTATGTTTAGTTGCCATGATGAGTAATACTTCTGCGCCCATTGAGATAGCATGCTTGTATGACTTTTTCCATGTTTTAAAGGATGTATGTGAAATGCTTATGCTTGTAGTATGAGATGATTGTAAACAGCGCTGTTAGTGTATAAATTCATGGAAGTAAAGGAGTGAGAATTTAAATTGGTCATGAGTACTGGGTAGTGGTAACTCCCCTACGTCGGCTGGATGTTCACCAGAGGTTGTGTTCCTTCGGGTTCACCAGAGGTTGTGTTCCTTCGGGTTCACCAGAGGTTGTGGTCCTTCGGGGTCACCAGAGGTTGTGTTCCTTCGGGTTCACCAGAGGTTGTGNTCACCAGAGGTTGTGTTCCTTCGGGTTCACCAGAGGTTGTGGTCCTTCGGGGTCACCAGAGGTTGTGTTCCTTCGGGTTCACCAGAGGTTGTGGTCCTTCGGGGTCATCAGAGGTTGTGTTCCTTCGGGTTCACCAGAGGTTGTGGTCCTTCGGGGTCACCAGAGGTTGTGTTCCTTCGGGTTCACCAGAGGTGGTGGTCCTTCGGGGTCACCAGAGGTTGTGTTCCTTCGGGTTCACCAGAGGTTGTGTTCCTTCGGGTTCACCAGAGGTTGTGGTCCTTCGGGGGTCACCAGAGGATGTGTTCCTTCGGGTTCACTAGAGGTTGTGGTCCCTCGGGATCACCAGAGGTTTTGTGATCCTTCGGGATCACCAGAGGTAAGAGTTCCTTCGGGGCTCCAGAGGTTTGTGGACATCCAAATCCAACTGTAGGGAGAGTATAACCAGTTCCCTATAAAAGTATGTTAGATATGTCTGTCTTAAGGCTAATGCACTTAAAGGACTTGGGTGCCAGTATAACCAGTTTCCTATTGAAGTATGTTGATATGCCTGTTGTATGACTAATGCACTTAAAGGACTTGGGTGCCTAGCCTGGCTCCGGTAGTGGGGTCACTTACTGAGCAATATAATTGCTCACCCTTTTATCTTATTTTTTTTTCAGGTAAGGGAAAGAACGTGCTGGCAAATGACAAGAGAAAACCTTGATGGCTTCACGGGACCCATAGTAGCTTCCGCCTAGCACTGCATTTTTTTTTTTTAGGCTTGTCTTTTATTTTGTATATGGATTTTGTTTTTGTTTTCTGTTCATGGAGTTTTGTTGATTTTATTAGGGGTACCCCAAACCAAAAATTCTTTCTATATGGGATTAAATAAAACAGAAATTTCCATAAGTAGCATTGTTTCTTTCTTATTACTCAGCGTCGGGTCTTTTCTTGAAATTTGCATGCATTGAGTAATGGTCTGATTAGGATGTATTAGTCGGGTCGTTACAATTACAATTCCTTTGATTATGATTTTAATATTTGTGTGTAAATTATATACTCGTGACACTCTTGAAACTAATACAGTAAATAGAATAATGTAAGGAGTATATACTATATATGATAGGACTAACAATGGTGCATATATTTTTTAATCGTAGTTTTTCTAAAACTATTTGGGATCGCTTCACTGATTTGGCTACAAATAATCAGACCTCGACTCTAAACACATTGCTAGAGCACTTAATCCATATCAAAATGGCTTTCAAAGGCCAGAATTCTGTGGAGCAATATTATTGCAACATCCTTGTGGTGTATTTGGAGTGAAAAAAATAGAAAAATCTTCCAAGAGTTCGTTAAAACACAATCTCATGTGTGGGAAGATGTTATTTCACTAGCAGCCAATTGGAATTTCAAATCTAGCTTCTTTTGAATTATGATGTATCTTTCGTCTCCGTAAATTGGAGGGCTTTTCTCTAGCTTCCTTTGATTTTGTTTGAGCTGCTCTCTAGCTCTCTTGTATTGATACTCTCTCTTTTGTTGGAATGCATCATGACTATGGGTATGAAGAGAGTGCTAAGAAGGTGTTAACCTAGTTGAAATGTCCCAATGCACCCGCTGATCTCACACTAGTATTCTGTTAAAAAAATATATTTATATTATATGACTAAAAGTTTCCAATCACTACCATGATACCATTAACATTAAACTTTTTACAACTCAAGTTATTTATTATTTTGTATTTTTTCACATAAATTTGTTTCATCTTGCTATTATATACAACCCATTATAACTTATTTGTTGAATTTTTTTTTTTTAACGTGCAACAAATTCAAAATTTTTTAGTATAATAAATAGAATAGATAAGATTTGAATCTCCAACTTTAAAGCAGATAATACATGTCAATGTCAATTTCCATTTATAATACTAATTAGTAAAATGCATTTGTTAGCATTTTTTTTAGATCATTTGTTAACACATTTGACTTTTAGATATATATATATTCTTTACACATCACATACCTTCCACAAATTGTATTCATCAAATACTCAATAGAGAGGTACAAAGGTTGAAAATGGTTATGAATTTTTGTGCCTACTTTCATAGTTTCGGGCATGCAAAAGCTTTAATCACTGCGTGAAATTAAAGCTTATAACGTATAGATTAATTATTTATTTGGTCAATGGAATTTGATAGGAATGAGACATTTCTTTTTAAAGAAATTATTCGATTTAATTAATAGTTGTAATCGTCACTCTGATAATCTCGTTAAATGCAAAATCGATAAATATTATTTAATTAATTTCTTTTATATATAACTATTATTATACACATTTTATCTGCCAACATGCGATAATTTCTTCTTGGACAAATTTTTTTTTTTTTTTAATTGAATGCTATCTTCGAAGAAACATGAAGTTGTATTTCAAAGCTAATTACAATGAATGGAGTGTGGCAAATCTATCTTATAAAGATTGTGAGGTTCTTTGATTTTTCCAATGTGTAAACTTCAACATGTTCCCTCAAGATAGTGCCTCTTTAAGTTCACCATTTTTTTGGATCAATCAAATTTTTTTTTATTGAATACTTGTTTTGCCATCACGAACTCTAATATCATATTAGATAATATAGAGTTCCATCTCAAACCAATTAGTAATGAAAAGTTTACATTTTTTTGGATCAAAGATATATATCTCTAGCACGTTAGAGTAGATCTATTAATATTTGAAAGACTTCCAATAACATACCTTTGATCATTATATTTAAAATTAATTTAACATTTTATGTTATATTTTCAAATGTATTTTTCGTTCCATCCAAATTAATTTTCAAGATTTAAAATATAGTTTAGGATAATTTTAACATGACAAAAACTTATTTAAATTAAAATTAACTCCCAAACAAACATGCCTCAAATTATACTCAACCTTATAATATTAGAATCACTTTGACCATTCATATATACCAACAAAAGAAGTCAATATATAAAATAGAAGCAATTACTATATGATTATTTAAATAATACGTTGATTGGAGAGCAAATCTCATACCACCAATAAATCCTTGCTTGTAAAGTGGCTATCTTAAATCTTAATGGAGGACTAAATAAAATAATATTATGCGATTAATGGGAACAAAATACTCATTTTTCGTATCAGACAAAGGCAAGATAATGACAGAAAACAAATACTAATTAATGAAAGATTTGTTTAGTTGTTCCTTGAAATTTAAATTTCACTTACTGCCGGTTAGCAAACTCATACAAGACCTTTTTTTTCCCAAAATCATACTCACATGTTTTAATTTTTTATGGTTATATGGGCATATCTAACAGTTAATTAAGAAATTTTTTTGGCAAGGACAAATTACCAATTGTATTTAGATAGCTAAATATATGTTTAACGACATATAATTTTGATTAATTAGAGAAAAAGTATTTTTTTATTATTTTTATTTAAACGCTCTTTTAATAAAAACTTTTTAAAATACATTTTGCAAATGTTTCAAAAGTTATTTTGAGTAGTTATCAAACACTTCACTTTTTTTTTAAAATGACTTAGTCTCTGTGAGTATTTTTTTTTTCCGAATTTGACCCTTAGTAGTTAATCTTTTGAATGTTTCAATTTCATCCCGTATGTTTTTTTAAATAAAAAAATCGCTAAGAGCTCATAATTATTAAATAATAAAAGTACAACAATCTATGGATTTGAATATAGTAATTTTGTGAGTTTGTGTCAATCATATATTAGTATTCTAGTATTTTAATTGGTCAATTTTCAATAAGAATCAGGAATTTCAAGTCAAATCGGTTAGTACACTGCAAACTAAGTAATACGAAATATATTGTGATGGAGGATTAGTATACTAGTTTTTAAGTTCTTGTAATTATTCTTTTTTTTTAAGTCCTTGTAATTATTATTATTATTATTATTATTAGTATGCGTATTTTAATGTCAATTCAACCACACTTACTTTTACACATATATATATTCAACATATTTAAATGTGTGTAAAAGGTTTAAATTTAGTATATATAGTTATATATACATCCCTAAGTAATATATATATGTGTGTGTCTATGTGTGGGCGCACGCAAAAGAGTTGTAATTTGCAAAAGAAATTTTTGATCTTTTTGATTTTTTTTTTTAAAGCTTGTTATACCCCATTTGTTAAACAAATGAAAATATAGCTATAAATCAAGATAGCTCTTACTGTTTTCGTTAGTGTGAGACAATATTCACATTCCCAACAATTACTTTAAGAAACCAATATACATATATTTACAAATAAATCAAAAGATGAAACTATATGTTTATATATATATATATATATATATATATATATATAAACACATCTAAATCCTTCCATCTGATCTTTATAAGGTGTGTACTTCGCTTCTCCATTCATCCATCTCTATAATATTTATTATCTAATAATAAATAAATAAAAAAGTGTCCACTCATAAGTAAAAACAATAATATTGTATAGTTTTGAGTCTAGTTACTATTTAGTTCTTAGGTTTCAAAATGTTAACTTTTAGTCCGTAAACTTTGAATTTGATTTCAATTTAATCTATAGGTTTCAAAATATTTACAATGTTACCCTTAGAATTTGAGTTTTGTTTCAATTTGGTCCCCAAATTTCAAAATTTATAATTTTAATTACTTGATTTTTTACTGAATACTCACTTTTAATCTTTAACATTAATTTATTTTTTTAATAAAGTACTAGCTGTACTAGAGGGATCAGTGGGTGCACCAGAACATCTCAACTAAGTTGACACCTTCGTAGTGCCCTCATTACACCTCGACACTAAAAGCAAGTTGTATTAATCATCAAAATCAATTTACAATAGAGGAGCTAGAGAGAAGCTCGAAGGATGAAAATACAACATGAAGAAAATTAAATAAAAACTTCCCAGTTCAGTGTTAGGGAGGTAACATCATAATTACAAAAATAATAACATCATATTAATCTTTAACATTAATAGTTATGAATTAATTTAAAACAAGAGGTCATGAAAAGTAGGGAAACTAAATTAATAATAATTCTTTTAATTTTTTTAATTAATTAAAAAATGGTAACGTTGAAAACTAAAGTGGGCATATTTAGTAAAATGGAAAAAAAAAATCAAGACAATATTGCCATGGACAACACTTTTAGGGTTAGTAATTAAGTGTATAGCAACATATTGAAAGAAGTACAAATATAGCAAAATCAATCAATGATTGATTCTATCACTAATAAACTCCGAGAGTTGAATCTAACTTTTGTTATATCTACATTTTTTTTTATATTATACTTATATCGGCTAATACTTTGGGACGGATTGTTATATTTGCAACTGCTCCAAAAAACCAAAGTTTAAAGTTTAAATCTTGAAATGTGAGGATCAAATTGAAACAAAAATGACTAGTTACTATAATATTTTAAAATCTAAAAACTAAATTTAAAATAAATTTAAAAATATAATAATTAAAAATATAATAATTAAAGATTTAAAGACCAAATAGAAATTAGGTGTAAGATGTAAGGACAAAAAAGATATATATATATTTTTTAAAAAGATGGTAATATTTAATTAGAGAGGGAAAGAGAATAAAAATAATGTTGGAAGTTGATGAAAAGCTGCATGGTGAGTACGTGGATTAGGGAAGCTTCAAAAAACGATGCAAAGAAATCAGCAACTTGGCTTTGCCTTACCGACCAATATAACCAATCTCTATCTGACGGATGTTTGTATTTATTTTTCTAAAATTATATATATTTATATTTATATTTATATTTATATATATAAAAGAAAAAAAAAAAAAAGCACATTGTTTGAGAATTTATTCATGTGCTGTGAAAATTCACTACTTTCCATTCTCATTGGCTGGCCCCAGCTATTTTTACACTTTTTTTTTACTGGGTTTGGGTAAATCTTCCTCTTTTCTATTTGACCAATGAACCTCACAGTCAATCTTAGGGTTTAGGAATCCAATGTATACTTTCTTTTTTCTTTTTTTCTTTTTTTTTTCTTTTTCTTTAATCCAAACCTCATGATTTGATGCTTCAAAATTGCTTCAACCTCACTTCTCTTGTCTCTAGTATTGATACAACATAATGTTAGTTTTCAAATTTGATCCACTTTTACGACCTTTGACAATTAAGCTTTTGAAGTTTATAAAATATTAGTGTAACCAACTTTTTTATAATCCTATAAAAATTGAAAATTGTATCATACTAATTAATTATTTATTTTTTAATCAACGTTAGAGTTGTCATCTTGGATTAATAAAACAAAAAGTTAACAAGAAGGGAAGCTTAGTTTGATATTGTAACGAACAAAGACAATAAAACTTCTACTTATCTTCACTTGGTTTGATAACTTTCATTTTGAAAATAAGCTAATGAATTTGCTAAAGGTTTTGCACCTAAAAGACCTCATTTCAATTCAAATAATTTATAGAAATTCATTATTACTTTCTTGTCTAGCCAATGTGGACTTTGTTTCTCTCCTAACCATAACAATTGTATAGTTCGAGGGTTGACTTAAATTAACAACTCTTCGGGGGTGATTTATGCATTTTACAAACTTTTAAGGTTAAACTAATTGAATCTTTGAAAATTTGAGGAGGTGTGATTGTAACACTTCATACATAACTCAGATGTAGTTTTTCTTAGAAAAAAAAAAAAAAACAATAAGAATACAATTCTAAATTTGAATCTATTTATTGAATCATTCTTTGAATTAATCAATGAAAATTATTTAAGTTGATAAGCATTTGGTTTTGGTTTTCTATTTTAAAAAACTAAAATTCATACATATTTGACTACTGTTTTTTGTTTAATATTTTTTAAAAATCAAAAACTAAAAATAGGTTTGGGAATTATTTTTTGTTTTCTGCTTTTAAAACTAAATAACAAAAACATGTTTAATTATTTTGATTTCATTTTTTATTTAAAAAAATAATAATTTTTAAACTTTTTGAATTTTATATTTTTTATAAAAATAAAATAATAAAATGGGATACAAAACATACTTATTTTTAAAAAATAAAAAAATAAAAAACAAAAATAAAAAATTAGCTAGTTATCAAATGGCCAGTGTGACCCATTTAGATTGATTTGAGAAAAAAAAATGTTTTTCAAAAGACTCATTTTTATTTAAACTCTTTTGATAAAAAATTGTTTAAAATACACTTCCAAATCTATTTTAAGTGGTTACCAAACATTCCAATTTTTCTTCTAAATGACTTATTTTTTAAATTAAATATTTGAAAATGTATTCCAAACACGCCATTAGTTTTAGTTTATAAATTAAAAAAATTAAGCTTAAACAAATACTCCCTCCTCCAACCCTATGAGATTTTTTCTTGTCTTATATTCTTTTTACAAATAATTTCAAAATCCAAGCTGAGTTATACATATATATATGGAAATTATCTTAAATAGCAAAACTGCTAAAAATATTTACAACTAATTGCAAAATACATAGTTTATTCGCGATAGATGGCAATAGACTATTGTGTGTCTATCGTGGCCCAGATAGTAGTCTATCGTGACTCAGATAGTAGTCTATCGCGTACAATAGACCGCTAAATTTTGCTATATTTATAAATATTATAGTTTTTTTTGCTATTTTTGAAAAAAGCCATATATATATATATATATATTCCTATGAAAACTATTGTCCAGAAATTGTAAGAAAATAATTACATTTTCTAAAAACCAAAAACCAAACTCAAATGATTAATCCCCATTTGTTAACCATTTTAGTTTGTGAAAATAAAACTTATAAACACTACTTCTACGCCCACTTTTTACTAATATTTTCAAAACCAAGTCATAATTTGACTCGAAAAAAATAGTTTTCGAAAAACTTATTCTAATTTTTAAAATTTAGTAAGGAGTTTAATTTTTTAAAAAAAAAAAATGTGAAAACTATAATTGACAAATGGAGAGAAAACAACATAAACATTTAACAATATCATTACCAAAATAAAGGTAATTAAGATTGTCTTTACAATAAAAAGCCAATGTTTAATCCATTATCAATTTATCTAAATAGTTTAGAATGCAAAATTATAATTTGAGATGAATGATTCATTTCTATCACCTTAAACTTTTTTGGACTTGCTCCTTGAAAGCATATATATGGGCTCCATATACATTGATTGGGCTTAAGAATCATTTTGGACTTGTGAAAACTATGTCCAAAGAGCCCGAACATTGGCCTGACCATATCCTTATATTAATGGATCTAACCACTATGCGGACCATACATCTCTATTCAGCTTGTTTATAATTTAATTAAGCTCTTCAAATTAAATTTCTTAGTAAATTGAATGAGATGTGTTATAAGGATGGGGTAATTGCAATAGGTAGTACTTTTAAGGATAATAATTAAGTGTATAGTAACACTTTCAAAGAATTTTACATGCAACAAAATCTATCAGTGATAGAATCTATGATCTATTAGTAATAGGAGTCTATCAGCTAGTCTATCATTAATAGACTTTGAGAGAATCTAAGTTTTGTTATATTTGTCGTTTCTTTTGCATGTGCAATATTTACTAATACGTTGGTCTGATTATTATATCTGCAATTGTCATTATAATAAAATTCAAACTAAGAGATTTAAGGTGTGTTTGAGATGACTTCTTAAGTGATTTTTGGAAAGCCAAACGTTTTTTTGGACAATAATGTTTGGTTATATAAAAAATTAAACTTCACAAAATTTGGCTGATTTCAAAATACTTTTTTGAAAAAACTTTTGAAAAGTTGATTATTCACAACAGTAGTTTTTTTTTTTTCTTTTTTTTGGAAAAATTGATTATCGACAATTTGATTTCAAAGTTTGTCTGAAAATCCTTTTAAGTTAATGTGACAATTATAGAATCACTTTTAGATTTAGTACGATTGGGTGTGTTTGGAATACATATTAAATAAGTCATTTTTGGAAGAAATTAGAGTGTTTGACAACCACTCAAAATAGTTTTTTAAGTATATTTTAATCCCTTTTTATCAAAAGTGTTTAAATAATGAGCTTTTTGTAAAATACTTTTTCTTTCAAAATCAATCCAATAGGACCAAAATTGTAACTAAAATAACTTTTTACTAAAAGAAATTAAGAAAAAAAATATTTTTTTTAAAAAAAAAGTGCTAGACCAAAAGAATCCCTTACTCTTTCATATGTTCACATGCGTTTTATTATCGAATCTTTGTTCAAAATTTTGAAGTTAATTGGCAACTTTATAAATCAATCAGGTGAAATTGTATCTACTTTTACAATTTTATAAGTTTTTTTTTCTTTTGAAATTTATCTTCTTAGTTTTATTATCTTATATTATATCTTCTTAAGTTTGCGTTATCATAACCTTATGTTAAATTAATAGAGTCAAATGAATATTTCACATTGTGACATTGCAATTTGCAAAGAATATTTCAAATAATATAATGTTTTTTCTTATAATAATATCACAAAAGAGATTGATTTTGATTGAAGTGAGAACAAAATACAATAGTGAAATAATGAGAGAACAAAGATAATTTGGAAGTCAAAGAAAAATCATTACTAATTAAATATATTCAAATCTTAATAATGTTGGGATTTGATGTATTAAATAATTTATTAATGTATATTTGATCTCAAAATTAGACATTGAATTTAGAAGGGGTAAATTTAGCGGGCAAATTATATAATGGCCATGGATTTTAAAAACTATTACAAATGCTATGGAGAAAACTAGAACCTAAAACTTTGGAAGAGAGAAATTAGTATTTTCCATTAATTATTTTATTTCATGGACCAAAGACAATAATTAAAACGAAACCAAGTTTGATTTTGCGAAGGATACGAGTGATTATACGATAATAATTTGAACTTTTGTTTTAAAAAAAACGAATGAAAATTAAATCCACTAAAATCACCTTTTAAAACCAACAATAAATTTCCAATTCCAATTTTCGTTTTTTAATAAATTTTTAATTTTTCAGTTTTATTCTTCAATATTAAGGTTTATTTTATATTCTCGCATAACAAAAATTTATCTCCTAGTTTTTCGTAATTTGAATGCAACCAAGTTTTTTTAAATCGTACCATATTCATTTTTTTAAAAAAAAGAAAATAGCTATTTTCCTTAATATTTTATCATTACCATAGAGCAACAGAATATAACATTTTAAACAATTTTTGAAAAATTATAAATTGTAATATATATATAAAACAAAATAGTTTAATATTTATTTTTCAACCCTCGATCATCTTGTTAAAGTCTAAAGCTAAAATTTATTGAACATTAATTCACTTAGTATTATAAATTTATAATAACTAATTTTTCTAAAAGCACAATATTCCAAATGGAATCAATTACCATTATTCAATTTCATAAATCTATTTAAATATTCAAACGTAGGTGTGTGATTAATAGTCATGATTATTTTGAATCTTTTTTGTCGATTTTAAATTTTGTTTTAGGATTCGTCGTATTTGTAGGCCATTTATGGCATATTGTTTCTCTAACAATCAACTATTTTGAATAATTCAATGTCTTCCAAAACTTGGTTTACTTGGGGTACGTTGGTCCATCTATTAAACTACTTTTTTTTATTTAAAAAAAAAAAAAAAAAAAAAACTGTTTATTTTACATTTGGTCATCTATACAAACAAAAATTCATTTTAGCTATTTTTCAAAATGATGTATCTTGTTACCCATTAAAACTTTTAATACAAAGGAATCTTTAGCTCTTATAGACCCAACATTCTTGTTCTTAGGTCTAGTTCTAATCAACCCTTCAAGGGGGAAGGTTCACAAAATCCAACCCATAGAAATGACTTTAACATTAATAGGACAAGACACATCAATGTAAAGTTGCAATCTCTTGATGATATTTTTGTACTCTTTAGATGCATAATTACAACCTTTATTTCCCTTAACTCTAAAATACTTTTAAAATAAAACCATAAGAAAATACTATGTTTAAAACTAGTTGTAATACTAATTAGGAAAACATTTAAATGATCCATAAATTTAAATTTTGGGTGATGTCTTATTTTTCATATCGTAGATGGAGATGTTGAAAGGATGTTTGTTAATAACTTTAATTAGTTGAATTTCCTTTTTATAGAATTAATCAATTGACGTACACTTTAGTAAATTATCATCTTAGAAATAGGAGGTTCGATCCCTCATTTCCACAGTTGTCGTATTAAAAAGAATTGTATTCCATTTAATAAATTATTTAATTATTTTGCAAAATTTTTATTTTAAAGAAAATGTCTCACCATTTGTTAATAATTTTTGTCTTCTGTATGATATTATTTATTGAATTGAATTAATGATCTTGTTATAAATATTAATCTTCCTCTTTTGATATTCGACATAAGAATTAGGAGAAAAAAAAATAGTACTCTTCCTCTTTTGATATTAACTTAAGTGAATTTTGACCATAAAACTTTAAATTTGTCCAATAAGTACAGAGAATTTGATTTCTCTTGGCAACTAAATTAGAAAATTAAATACTAAATTGCACCAATGAGATTACCCTATCGATCCACAAAGTCAAACAAGTAAAAGACTTTAATATAATTAAATCTAACTTAGCTAATAAATATTACTTGAGTGTCCAACAAGGTAAAATATTAATTCTATCTAATCACAATACCATGCAAAACTTAATGCATTTACCCTTTATATATATATATGTATGAAACTCATAATTTGTTAAAAATGAGACTTAGAACATTAAGACCATTAATTTAAGTTTTTCTTTTGAAAAAAGTTCAGTTAAAATTCATCTACCAAACCACATACACCAATAGAGATTAAAATTAGATAAAGGTAAATTCTAATTAGGATCTTATACATAATTAAAACATTATATTTTCATCATTGAATTTTGAAATTGTTCAAAATAATATTTTTTTATTAAAATAAATGACAGAAGTTAACATGACAATTGATGTTTGAAAAATTAAAGAGCATACTTCATATTATCTGGAACTACACCAAAATTAAGATTATTGTTACTATTTATTTTCACATAAAATATTATTAAAAATTATTTACTAAATAATCAATTTTCACACATTATTTATCATGTTAATTTATATGAATATTGTTGTAAAATGATGTCATGTGAATGCCTCTCAATTTTGCACATGAGTCCTTTTGTGTCAATTTTCATCTCATATTAATAAGAAAAAGTTTCCATGAGGGCATTTGTTTAAACAAATTTGAAAGTGTGAAGGTAAAAACAAAGTTTTTAAAGGTTTAAAGGCATAAACTTATTCGGGATATTTGTTAAGATATATCCAATTATCTTATAAAAAATATTTAGGTATTAGCTAGGTTGCACCTATCTTTGTATAATCGTCAACTGTCCAATAATAGATTTTCATGTAATGCATTTTTTTTTTAAATGATTTATTTTATTTTATTTTTTCTTGCATGCAAAGAAAAAGAGAGCTTGGGATTAAGTGCAGTATAGGTTATACCTAATCATTCTTTTCTTTTATTGAGATAAAATGTTCAAATTCTCATCTCTACATTTATGGTACTAATTTTTTTTTTTTTTTATTACTCTTTAGTCAAATAACATGTAGAGGTGGAAAAATTCAGTATTTGATCTTTTGATTATTCTTGGTATATTTGTCTTATCTATTTAGTTAAAATATCATTTTAGTCTTTGTATGGATTAATTTTTTTATTCTAATTTATATACTTTCAAATGTCTAATTTTGACCCATATACTTTCAATAGATCTTAAATTTAATCCTTCGAAGATAACTTTTTTATTTTAAATTGACTAAGTAATAATAATAATTTTTATGCAAGTAAATACAATATGTGAATATATTTTCAAAATTTATAGTGAAAATGTTAATAGATAACAAAACAAATTAAAGAAAAATCAATAATAAACTTCTAATAGACACTAAATTTAAAATTTATTAAAATTATAGAGATTAAAATCATAAATTTGAAACTATAAAGACTAAAATTACCAAACGGATGGAACAAGTATTTTAATATATTTTTAACTATGAGGTGTAGAGTGGAGCCCACAAATAGAGAAATTAACCCTCATATGTCAGGTGGGGCAACAATAATTTCAAATGGGTTCATTAAATATGGTATGTGGTAGAGGAAGAACTTGTTTCAACATTAATTGCACAAACACACAAGTAGAAGCACTTCTTCTACAATATAACCACTCAACCAGGTCAAACTTACAGCCTTAGCTAACACCCAAAGAGTAAGTTAAAACAACACGAGGATATATAGCTTATAGTTTGAGATTCGAATCCCTATTTGTCACGGATAAAAAAAATAGTTAAAATATTTTAATTTTTAAATATTTATAGTAGCAACAATGTTATCTTTAGACTATATTTTCAAATTTGCAACAATTAAACCTTAAATCGAAATTAAGTATCAATTTTTGTTAAAGAAATAACAGCTCTAAGTCTTTATACTTTTTATAAATAAAATTTTCCACTAATCAATTTACTAATTTACATACATAAAAAAAAATTTATTAAATCTTAATAATATATATTTTAATGTTAAAAGACTAAATGATTACAAAATTGTGTAAAGTATGAAGTTTAATTATGGGCTAATTGGTCAAAATTTAAAAGAAATTGAGGACTAAATTGTTATAAATTAAATTTTAGGGACTAAATTGTTATTTTATACAAGTTTAAAGACAAAAATAATATTTTTAATTTTTTTTTTTTAAAAAAAAACCCATTTCTAAAAAAAACTCCAAAATTCTCAATCTATTTTCCTTGATATCCTTTTGGCATTTGCCTCTCACAGCAGTAGAATACAAACACACCCCCACCACCAACAGCTTCTCCCTTTGACAAGTCCTTTCTTCCCATCTAGTTTTTCTGACCAAAAAAAAAAAAAAAAGTTCTTTCTGAGTTCTTTTCTCTCTCTCTCTCTCCTCCATTACTCACTGTACATTACAGAGAGAGAGAAAAAAAATGGGGGACTTGTTTTTGTTTACATTTAAACTCTGCTTTTCATAAAGGAAAGAGAGGGGGAAGAGAAAAGTTTGTTGTGAATGTTTGAGGGGCAGGAAGACTATAGTAAATTGCTGGTTTTATTTTAAGAAGCTCCAACTCCAAGGAAATCAATGAACTGCATTTTCATATTATGTTGCCCATTCCCATTTCTACTATTTTCCCACCCAGATGCTAAGCTTAGGTTTGTTGAAATCACTGACTCCGCCCCCGAAACTTCCGAGTTCGACTCCGAGTGCCCCGATTGATCCGCTCGATACCAAAGCTTCCCCGTGCCAGCCCCCGTTGCTCCTTTCTCGCTGCTCCATCCTGAATATAACTCAACTAGTTAATAACTTGAGTATAGCTCAACTGGTTAAAATATTATATTTGTCGGTTAGAACGAACTTACTTGGAGTAAGTTGGAGACCGAAGTAAAGAGAGGATGAGTTGGAGAGAGAAAGATGAGTGGTAGTGGTGGTAGAGGCAGAGGCGGTTAACTCGTCTGCCGTGCTCGAGATGGTGGATTCACTCGACAAGTTGTGTTTTGGAAAGGTCTTAGTGTCGAGTTTTTCGTCGACGTCAGGAGGTGGAGGAGGAAGAGGTTTTCTTGTGGATCTTCGATAAAGATTGGAGTGTTGTCTATGTTTTCTAGCCATGATCACGTGCCAATGATTCTTGACAGCATTATCAGTTCTACCAGGAAACAAACGAGCAATCATGGCCCATTTGTTTCCATATAATCTGTGTGCTGTTAAAAGTCTCTCTTCTTCTTCTTCATTGAATGCCTTCCTGTTTATCTTTGGATCTAATTGATTAAACCATCTCAATCTACAACTTTTCCCTTCACCAATCCAAAACAACAAGTGTTAGAAAAAGAAAAAAAAAAAAAAAAAATCCAATCCTGCTTCGTAACCGTTTGGATTTTAAAAAACCATACGCAAACTTTACTTTTTTTTTTTTTTTTTTTTTTTTTGAGTTTTTATTTTGAATGAACACTACTAGAAAGAAAAACAAAAAAACAAACTAGCTAGTTTAGATGTCTCAAGTGCAGCTCTGGATCGCTCTATCATCTAGTATTTTGTCCAAACATAACACAAATAACAAAATTAAATGAAAACTTAGGGGTGGAGGAAGATGGTAACAAATTAAATAGCGTTACCTGATCTACCAGGGAGATTTTCGGCGATCAAGTTCCAATTCTGGGGGCCATAATGGGCGACGAGTTCTTTAAGCTTAGTATCTTCAGCAGGTCTCCAATGGCCTCTAGCACAAAGCTTGGTGTGACGGCGGGCATCATTATTTTTGGGACCACCGCCAGGATAAGTAACGATGACGTTTCCATTGTGGTCGGTATCATCATCATCATCATCATCATCATCCCCTTCTTCTTTCCGTCGATTTTGATGATCCCCTTCACCAATCTCCCACGAAGACGTCGGGAAGGGATGATCGTGGGTCGAGAGGAGAGGAGGAGGAGGAGGGGACATGAAAGCAACATTTTGAAGGATAGGATGAGTTTGAAGGGCATGATTGAAGGAATGAAGGTTCATTATAGAACCAAAGAGAGAGAGAGAGAGAGAGAGAGAGAAATTAGAGAGAGTGAAATTGAGATGTGAAGAAGGAGGAGAGAAAAGGGAGAGAGGTTTTATAAGTTTATATAAAGAGAATTATGGAAAAAGAAGCACTCGTGTAAGTTGAAATATGGCGTATGAAAGAGAGAGAGAGAGAGAGAAAGAAAGGATGGGAAATCGAGAAGCACTCGTGTGGGAAGTGCTTTACATTTGTATTGGGTATTGGTATTGAGTTTAGGGTTTTTTGGGAAAAAAAAGAAACTGCCTCTTTGTCTCTTTCCAAAACGTTAATTACTTTTTTTCATTTTATTTTTATAAAATCAATGCTAATTTTTTTATTTAATATTTTTATATATAACACCAAAATCCCACCTCTCTAACTCTCACTCTAAGCCACTCACTTTTTTTGTTCCTAAACAGAACCAACGAGATGAATCAATGCGTCCTCCATTTTTTACTTTTTTTTTTTTTTTTTATAAAAAAAAAAAATTTATTAATAAAATTTAAAAATAAAGTCAATTGTTTTTGTAATAATATTTAAATTTTAGAAGTGGAGTCTTTTTTTTTTTCTTTCTTTTTTTTTTTTTTAATGTTTCAACAACTATTCTGTACACATGAAAATGATAATTGTCAATTGAAATTTAATATAATGATCTTGTGGTTTTTTAAGAAAAATAGTTTTTCTATGGATAATTCTAAAATTAAAATTAAAATAAAAAAAAAGAAAAAAGAAAGAAAAAAAAAAAAACTCCACTTCTAAAATTTAGAGATTATTACACTCACAACTGACCTTAGTTTTCAATTTGATTAATAAATTTTCTTCGTTTACAAATGTGGTTGGAAATTAAGGTTTTGTTTAATAACTATTTTGTTTTTAAAATTAAATTTATAAATACTATTTTCACCTTCGAATTTCTTTCTTTATTGTCTAATTTTTACCAATGGTTAAAAAAATCAAGCCAATTTGTGAAAACTAAAAAAAAAAATTTTAAAAACTTGTTATTGTTATTAAAATTTGACTAAGCATTCAACGATTATATTTAAGAAAGATATAAATCATCGTAATAAATATGAAGGAAATAGGCTTTTCAAAAACTAAAAACTAAAAATAAAATGGTTACCAAACAATTTCTAAACTGTTATAAATTTTAGAATCAACAAAACTACCTTGGTTCACTTCAAATCCAAGTCTCAAACCATAGCTTACTTTTTGTTAAATTATTAGTTCATGAACTTCAAGGTTCAAGGTTTGTGTCTACTTAATTGATGTTTTTTTTTATTTTATGTGGTTAATTTTTTTTTCAATTTTATTAATCAATCATTTATAGAATTGGATATTTTATCTAATAAAACATTAAACATTCAATTTTTTGTCGAATAGATTTGTGAACTAAAAAAATCAAATAGATCAAAAATTTATTTAAGTACATAATTTTATTAAAAAAAGAAATTAAGAATCTATTGAACAAACATTTAAAGTTTAATAATCTACTAGACATTTTTTAAATTTAAAAACATATTAAACACGAGATTAAACATTTAGAGTCATATTAGACACGTTTAAAAATTTTAAGTCTGAGCGCAAATCTATAAATCATAAGACAAAACTTAGATATAATTTAACTTTTATTTTTAGAAATGTTTTTAACTTTTTTTTTATTATTAGATTAAAAAATGAATAAAATTATATAAAATTAAAAAATTGTTTTTTTAGAAGAAGAAAATACAAAATAGTTAATAGGTTTTTTCTGTACTAGCGATTACTTGGATAGTTTTTCACTTTATCCTTTTTTTTTTTAAAATGTTTGTAGGAATTCGAATTTCTAATATTTGGAGGAAGATTAATTTACTTAAGGGATTGAATAAAAAAAAATAGTTGGTTTAAAATGCTTTTCAATTTTATTTATTTTTTAATATTTAACTATATAGTACAAACTAATTTTCAATTTATAAACATAATTTTGCTTTTAGAATAAACATTTAATCATTATTTATTTACGAAACATATATATAAGTTCCAACAATACATAGAATGAAAATTTGAACCTCACATTTTTTAAAAAAAACAAAAAGAAAAAAATTGAAAATCACCTAATTTTTTAATTAACGATGTATTTATTTTAATCAGTCCTTGAACTATACTGAAATTGACATTTTAAAGATATTTAAGTAACCTAAATTTTGATATAACTCATAATTTTTTTAAGATTGTAAGATAAGAAAATGTAGATATTTAAGTTGTATACTCAAATATTATGTTTTTAATACAATATTGTTGTTTTTTTTTTTTAATTTGATTCTATAATATTTTTTTTCATCAACAAATGGGATAGAGACTGAACTTTTAAAGAATGTAATGATAAATTTATCTACTTAACTAGCTCAAACTAAGATATCAACATTATAAATTAATTCAGACTTTATGTGATACTTTTTTAAAATAAAATTTTAAATTTTAAAAATTAAGAACACAGTGAAAAAATAGTTTAAACTTCAAATATTAATAATTACCTATCTAACCTTATTTTAAATTAAACAATCTTAGACTAAGAATTGAACCCCTCGCTCTTGACATTTTAAACAGTAATTTTATCCATGAAGTTAAGGTCATGTTTACTAATTTGTAATAAAAATTTCTGTAATCGTAATGAAATTCCATCGATAAGTCAATCATAATGAGCTTAGATCGCAAATGTAATTGAAATATTTTTTATCGCTTTTATTTAGAATGATGAATATATCACATCTTGCTGTTACTATTACCATTATCGTTAGTGCTTGACACTAACAGTAACGGTAATGATAATGGTAAAAGTAAATGTAATAATAAATGTGGCAGATCCATAATTTTCATATTGTTACAATAATAGTACATGTAACAGTAACGATAACAGCAACAGTAAAAGTAATAGATGATACGTAATTTTCAACCCCAATCAGATAGACACAATTCGTTCCTCAATCAAATTCCACGTTTTGATTACAGATTTAAAGGCGGACCCCACATTCCATACAAAACATAAGTAAACAAAAACAAACGTAATCAACTGTAACCCACTTTTTAAATTACTATTGATGAATTACATTTAACATGGAGTAGATCTACTCATTAAAATTGACAAACATGTAATACTTTTAAGAACCCAATACCAAATATTTATAAAAAGAAAAATGTTTAAAAAGAAACAAAAGTGATGGATGGGCTTGGTAAAAATGTAAAAAAGTAAATTCACGTGAGGTGCAATTAATATTTTATTAATTTGGAATTTGTTTTTTTAAAGAACAATTAACTTTAATGATTTAAAGTTTTAACTTTTAAGATAACTCAGTAGGATAAAAGGAACACGTGACTTAAAAATAATAATAATATTAAGACAGTCCTCTTTAATTGATTGACCAAAGTGTACTGTCTCTCACACACATTTACATGTATTGGTAACTTTATTTCTTTATCACTACCAACCAACTCCTTAAATTAGGATTTAATTTTTTCCACAAAAATTTATTTCTTTCCACCTTAATTTTCACCTTAGTAAATTTGACTTTTGACTTCAATAAGAAATAAATGTTATAGAAACTATTTTTTTTAATTAAAAATAGAAACTTTTGATAATTATTTATTTGTTTCTAATCCTTCATTTGAAGAATAATAGTGAGTTTTGCATGATTCTATAAATTTGTTTTTTAAAATTTTTTTTAGTATAATAAGTGAGATATAGAAATTTGAGTCTTTAACTATAAGTAAAGAAGTTATGTCAATTAACCACGAGCTTATCTTTATATATTTTTAATTCTATATAATTATTCAGTGAAAAAATTAATTAGTTTTAGAATTTTCAAATTTTTTAAAAGTTCTTTTAATTTGTTAAGAACACTTTTCACTCTTTCAAAAGTCATTTTAAATTTTGAAATACATACTTTCGTAACATATGATTCAAACATTTAACATTTTGATGCATGTTGTTAATTGTATAACAATAGTGTACTTCCTAGCCCAATTAACTTTTTTTTTTTAAAAAAAAAAACAATATATATTCCTTAAAAAATCCAACATATTTTGTCAAAATTGATTAGATGTTAAGTGATTAAAATACTCATACTTATCTTTATAGTTTAATTTACGACTAGTTTTAACAAAAGATTCGCTAAAAAATACAATATTTGGAAGAAAGTTACTAATATCATATTTGTATTAAACCAATTGAATTATGCTAATCTTACAACATTAGTGGTAATTTCTAGCCTAATTAACTTTATTAAAAAAACCAACATATATTCCTTTAAAAAGAATCCAACATATTTTATTAACATAACTTAAGTGATTAAATTAATAAATGTACTTCTCTTTATAGTTATGTGTATGTTTGCACTATAATATATATGTTTTAAAAAAGAAACCCAACATACTTTAATTATTTTTCTAAAGTACACTATAGTGGGATGTGTATAAAGTATGAATAAGATACACTACTTTTTTTCTTTTTTCCTTTTT
>QLSR01000641.1:0-51997 GCA_031780015.1 Citrullus colocynthis | reverse complement strand
TTTTTTGTGTGTGTGTTGGTATTGATGTGTTTGGGGAAGGGGACATTGATGTTTCCATTGTAGAGGTGAAAGATGTCCAATATCCAATGCATGCACATGATAGCCTTGAATTAAATGCATGTTCAAACCCACATGTTTTATAAGACTTGGCAGTTGTAACACTTATATTATTTTCCTTCATTTATGGTCACATCCCATCTTTTTTCCATGGTTTAGGGCAACTTTCTTCTTTTCTTATTGATTAAAGTATCTGAGGTTAGGGAGACTATGATGCTCCCTAAAACAAATTATTCTCACATACACCCGTTATGATATATATAATCATGTCATTTTTAACACCCTGAATCCAGGAGTGGTATATAAATGAATTTATATTATATTCGAATGAGAGGAGTGAAAATATGGTCAAGAAAAGATTAAAAAAATTGAAAGTTAACTATCTATACCAACAAAGTACACTTTTCTTTTCAATGGCTCAATCGCATAAACTTCAAAGTTAAACATGTTTAGGTTTGAGCAATCGTATGTTGGGTGACTTCTTAGGAATCTTCTTAAGAACAAAGTATGTCGAATGTTAGTTCACTAGAGAATGTCGGGGTCATCGAGTGCCAGATTTGGATTCTAAATCTTGGACCTAGAAAATTATATTTACAATTGTTGTTTTTTTTTTTTTAATATGGTCTTTCTTTTGTTTCATATTACCAACAATGGGTGAAAATTGGAATCTACCAACTATTAAATTGGGTAAATAAATTAAAACTCATCTTTTGATAAGATTTTGTTTAATTTCTTTTCCCATCTATATAAATTTAGCTTATTATTAATAATTTTTAGTTTAGTTCTTTTCTTTTTTTGAAAAAAAATATGCTATTCAAATAGACCAAGTTTGAAAATTAATATTGATTTTCATACTGCTTTTTTTTAATTTAATTAAAACTTCAATTACATTGGTAGAGGTACAAATAAAGAATCAACTGCTTGAAAAAAAAAATTGTTCTCAAACATGTAATATCAAATAACTTAAAAACAAATCAAACTTATTTTTTTTCTTTACATTGTCAAAATAATGTGGCAATTGTAAAATTGATCACGAAACTTGTCTAAAAGAAAACAAAAAGTTATTAATAAATAATAAAAAAAGAAAATTGGATAAACGTACCCACCCAAGGGAAAAAAAATTAAAAATAAAACTAAGTGCTTGACTGGTTTTCACAAACCAAAAGGCCAACAACATTCATTGTATTTATTGCCTTAAAAAAAAACCATTCATTGTATTTAAGCTCTTTTTTCCATTTTCTTAATAATTTCAATTTAAAATAAATAAATAACTAACATAATTTCTTGTTTGATTTTTATTAATTTGATTCTACCCTACTAACTAATTTACTTAGCTTTCCATCACCTTAGTGTCCTAAATCTAGGGTAGACACATGACAAATTATTAGGAATACCACCACGATATGATTGATAGATTTATAAATATACTGTTAAATATATCCATAAATTGGATGATTCGACATCAGGTTAAGAATTAATATGTCTCCAATGTAAATATACATAAAACACAATAGATTATCATCTATTAATTTTAATATGAAGATGAATGCTAATAATAAAATTTATAACTTAGTTTGAATACTAATAATAAGAAGTGAGCCTCATAAATTATGTGGAAGAATGTGCGCTCTTTTGCTGGCAGTTGGTTCCATCATTCTAAGCTCTTTCCGAGTTATAGTTCAACAATGATCTCTTTGAACTTGGTTGCTTTTATGTAATTTACCTTGCTTTCTCCCCTTCCAATGGCTTTCTAATGGCTTACCCTCTTTTGCATCTTTCTTTTTGAAATATTCGACAACTTTCTTTGTACTTGAACATTTATATGAATGAATTCGAGATTGGAATATAACAAGGGTGCTAAGAATGTGTCAATCTAGCTGTGAGATTTCGGTGCACCATTGACCCATGTACATGTCATATCTTTCTTAAAAAAAAAAAAGGAAAGAAAAAACCTTCATTTGAAAGTTAACAAAAAAAAAAAAAAAACACACTGTTATTAATTAATAGAAATTATTTTTATAAATTTCTTTATTTACATAAGTATTTGTCGATGTCGCTATTTTATCGATATATCCATCTATATTTATTAAAATTGAAAAATCGATATCGATATCGATATTTTAATCATTGAGACAAAAAAATCATAAATGCATTTCAATTTTATATCTCGTAGTAGTTGTTAGGATGCACGAAGATTTTTGGATGCGCATCCAAAAGTTACTAAGAGATGGAATAATTTTTCAAACTAGAGTTAAAAATATACTTTTGTTCTTAATATTTATGATAACTTTTATATTTAGGTCTTTATCCTTTAAATGGTGTCACTTTTATCTCATTCGTTATTTTCAGATAAAAATTAAAAATTATGAAAACGTAGGGGGAAAATGAGCTACAAAAATAGGATCAAGTTATTAATTGATTTGTTTTTTATTTGGGTCATTTCCACATAGGTCAAAGTGTTCATCAAAACTTCAACAATGTGGGTATGTTCATTGCAAAATAATAAATTTTTATTTTTGTTGATATATCATCCCTTCATTAACATATTTTAATATTATCTTCAATAAAAATCGAGATTGAAATATACTTTTATTTCAAATTATATACGAAAATTAATTAGAAATTAAATTTGTTAAAAATACAAATAAGATAAGTTAAACAATATGATATATTAAAAGATCTCAAAGGCTCAAACTGTGCTAGGGAAAAAGAACACATTTTTTTCCTTAATTTGCTGTAGATCTTTTTGACTGAGAAATGATTGTTTCTCCTTTTTTTCTCCTTTTTATTTGTTTATTGTTGTTGCTCTTTTTCTTTTGAATTTATAATACACAAAGTAATTTGGTCTAAACAATATGTTTCCTTTTATGTATACAATTATTTAGTCTAAAAAATATATGGGTGTGTAGTCTTCATGAGAAAGGAAATTTTAATGTAGTCTCATCTTAGCTTCAATTGTCATAAATAACACAAATATATCTTAAGCATCGCATATAATGGGGTGAAACTTTCACCTTCATATTTGCAATTCAGTATTCATCGAAAAAAAACACACACAAGTCCATACTTTTAAAATATAGAGATTTAGATTAAGTAATATTTTTAAATTGTAGAGACTTGATTAGTGAAAGGTATTTTTTTTTTCAATTTTATTCAAGCTTATAATTCAATTTAGGTCACATTTATCCTAGGTGAAACGTAATAAATCAATAATAATCTAAAAAGTGGACTCTATTTTATTACGTTTGTTGTTGTTGTTGTTTTGTACTTGTACTAACATATGGAGCTTAGGGGCGGCTTAAGCTAAGGCGAGTGAGGAGATTGCCTAAGGCGCCCAATTTAGAAGGCTTCATATTTTACATATATATATATTATAATACTAATATCTATTTAATTTAATTTTTAATGAAATCAAATTTAAAATATAAAATAATATACTTATTTTATATTTATGGGTGAGAGTGGCCAGATCGTTGACTCAATATGCCTACTATTTTGGGATTTGTCTGAGTAGGGAGTTGGGAACATATCTTTACAAAATGTAATTCACTCCTTCCCATCTTTAGGGTAAGTAGACAATTGCTCTCTTAAGAATTGATTCCGGGTCTTGAACAAAGAGGCCTCACCCTCTAACTGGCCTGTGAGGGGTTAGTTTATAGTTGGACTATAAAGTGTTAGTTCATTAGAGAGATCAGTGGTATTTAAGGAGTTAGATGTAACTATAGGGGTAAAACAATAATTTAACCCAACTGTAGTTACGAGCAATTTGTGAAGGGTTAACTTACTGTTGATTTGTTATATCCATGGACACAAAAATATATCTATAGCGTGAAGAGTGTAGCTGTAAGTTTTTAATCGAGTGACTTACGGTTAATGAATATCGATTAATTTAATTAAAGAGTTTAATTAATTAATCTCATATCATTGGAGCTTTTAATCTATAGGTTCATAAGGTCCCCTTGCTAACTCATTAAGGGTTTGAATAAGAATAAGTTATTTTGGATTAATTTGAAGTGTTCAAATTAATAAGGCAATTAATTGTATATGATACAATTAACTTAATGTATATAGATACATTATAATATAAAGTTATTTTTTAATGAGATTCAAAATTTATACTTTATGCTATGAGAGAGATAATAACTTAAATGAGATTTAAATATTAATTATATGAATGAGATTCATTAAAAAAAAAAAAACTAAAAATAAATTTAAAAATTAATTATATGAATAAGATTTATTAAAAAAAAAAAAACTAAAAATAAATTTAAAAATTAATTATATGAATAAGATTTATTAAAAAAAAAAAAACTAAAAATAAATTTAAAAATTAATTATATGAATAAGATTTATTAAAAAAAAAAAAACTAAAAATAAATTTAAAAATTAATTATATGAATAAGATTTATTAAAAAAAAAAAAACTAAAAATAAATTTAAAAATTAATTATATGAATAAGATTTATTAAAAAAAAAAAAAAAAAACTATAGGATATAAATTAATATGAATGAGATTCATATTAAAACTAAGGTTATGTGAGAGAAAGTTATTTGAATATAATTTAAATTAAATTAATTATGTGATATTTAAGTTATTAATTAATTAATTTTATTTTATTATATATATTAAATATAATTTAATATCCTTCTTCCCCCACATTACGCACTTGAAAGGAGAATGGGTTACAGTTGTTTTTTCACCGAAGGTGAATGACATAAGTTTTTCTTTCGGAAAAAAATTATCCCAAGAATTTAGTTCTCTCAATTTCCTTCTCTTACCAAAATATAGAGAGCCCACAATTCTTCTTGACCAAAATATAGAGAGTCCACAATTCTTCTTGATTCTTCCTGAGAATAGCATGAAAAACTTCCATGGTGGTGTCCTAAGAAACTCTCCGTACATCCTGTTGAAGAGAAGTATTGGTATTTGTGTGTTTGTGAGAAGGAGAATCCTACCAAAGAAGACGGTCGTCAAAGGTAAAATATTTTCATCCTTAATTGCTTCTAAAAGTAAGCTTCACAGTTTTTCATTTTTTATACATGTTTTTCTTCTCTATAATTTTTAAGTTTTCCAAAAGAAAATTATGGACACAAGACGTTAATTCGCTTCTGTTGAGGATTCAATTCTTTTAATTTAAAATTTTTTTATTTATTTACAACGACTACAAGGATGAGGTATCGAACCTTTAATCTCTAGAAAGAAATTTCATATCAATTATCATTGAACTAAGCTTACTTTGACAATCTATTTTTCTACTATTATAATTTTTCTTAATTGTGCTAAAATATAGGCATGAAAAAAAAACGAACAAAGAAAAGAAAAAAAAAGCCCTAAAACTAGTACTTCTCCCTCAAAACTATCCTATTTGCGAGTAGCCATAAAAGTACTCTAGGTTTCATAGTCTGTCAGCATAGAGTCTATCACTAATATGAGTCTATCATAGATAGATTTTGTTATATTTATATTTCTTATTATATATTTTTTATCTTAAAAGTGTTATTCAATATAATTACCCGTTATCCAGCGGGGAGAAAAAGAAAGTAAATGGGATACAGAAAGAGTGAGATTCTGTGTTGATTACCCAAATCCCAATAGCAGAAGAGTGTGTGTGTGTGTTAAAAGGTGGTCCAAAGGAAAAAAAAACTGAGAATTGCCATAGAAAGCAAACAGAAAAAAAAATAGCTACCACTATACATTTACTTTACTTTACAACTTTTTTTTTGTTATGTTGTGATATTGTGATGTGTTCTGTTCTCCTTCAGTTGGTAAGCTCAGAGAGTTCAGTATGAGTCAGTTTTACCCACATTTCCACCCCTTCTTTTTTACTACAGTTAATCTTTTTAGTAAATTGTTTGCATCAAAATCTGACATGACACATGAGTGTCTTTAGTCATACATGCATGTGGTGAGACTAGGACTACATCTTTTAAGTTCTTCTTCAATAATTATGAAACTTTGCCATTTACACTCTCTATTACAATATTATTTGATCATCACTGCAAGAATCTTAAGTTTTTTTTTTTTTAAGGTAGTTTGTTTTTCGACCAAGGTCACATTATTGGGATATATATGGCCATTATCGACCATATAAGTTTTCATCAATAAAAGTGTCTTTTATCAAAAGAATGACAATATTGTCACTCCCCTTCTTCTTCTTTTTTTTTTTTCTTCCATTGATACTGTTTTAGTTGTCACCCTTCCTCTTCCTCCTTTTTCTTTCTCCTTCTTCCTATATCATTATTACCCTCGCCCATCGATTGACATGCTAACTCCCTCGATGTTCTTACTCCAATTGGTTTTGTTGATGTCAAAATCCAGGTCAAGGAAAACTTGACCTTCACGTAACAACAACAGTGAACTTGTAATTCAGGAAAGGTGTGATATGCAAAACAAGGAGAACGATAAGTCATTAAGAGGTTTTTTGGTTAAAGTAAGAGTTTTAGAAGACGATGAGAATAAACCTACTTCTTTTGAAGTCATAATGATGTGTTTATTGGAAATTTTTGGCATAGGACCTTTAGATTAGGGTTTCAAAGACAGATTAGGTGCCAAATGGGCTCGAGCATGCCTCATGCCTCATTCATCAAATGGGGAGCCTCAAAGGCCAAGTAGGTCATTTAGGTCTTACTCCTTTTTACCATGGCCAAATGCGTTGGGGAACACATTAAATATGGTATGTTCACTAAAAGGAGAGCTTCGGCAACCAAGCAGGTTAGTTTGGGCCTTTGACCTAACCTCTCTTCTTCTTGAGGCTCAATTGGCTGATGAGATGCTATTTTGGCTCGAGTTTTGTCTTTTCCTTGATTTGACAGTATAAGACAAAGTTGATTATATCCTCTAATCTATTATAAAGTAATTTTGTGAACAGACAATATATTAGAATTTTTGTTAACAACAAATAACTAAACATACCCATCAAACTTTTAAATAGAAAAAAAGGAAGAAGAAATTGGATGCAAATTTAGTTTTACATAAGATAAAAGAAAAAAAAAAATGCAAAAAGTAAAAGTAAAGTACATAGATATTCATATATATGATCATAATATCAGATGAGTGATTCCTTCTCTCCCTCTTACTTTTTTACGTTTAAGGACAGTGGGATTCGTGTTTATATATATATATATATTTAAAATAATAAGAATAATAATTGGTTTTCGAAGAGGATCTGATCCGTGTGTCTCTCACACGTGCGGGGTGTGTCCGTGGTGGTAACGATTTTTGGTGTGATTAAAGCGAAAGGGAATCCTAGCGGATTTGAAATGTGGGGCCCATTTGTTAGAAATTGCGGGACCCACTCTGACGTCACACTAATTCCTCTTCTCTTCCCCTCTCTTTTCAAAACCAAAGGACTAAAAAAGTAAACTAATTCTCTTCTTCTCACCACTTTCCTTTTACTTTGCTTCTTCCATCTCTCTCTCTCTCTCTCATTATTATTTATTTATTTTCTTTATTTTTCTCTCCTTTTTCTTTTTTCATGCCTTCATTATTAATTTTCTTGTCATTTCTTTCTTTTTGGAGTACAACAAACGTGAGAGTGTGAATTTTTATTTTTGAAAGTACAATAGTAATAAAAAGAGAACAACAAAACTTAACAACTACACAAGTATTCACTCGTGGAGAAGGGTCATCAAGCTAGATTTTTTGAACATCTGAGATGATAAACATCGACAATTGATAAATTAAAGAAAATTTGATTGCAAGAATTAAATAAACTATTTTTCTAAACCTCATGGGTTGAATGTCAGTGGCTTAAAACAATGTAGCAATGACCTAGAACGATGTGGTAATCCAAATGTCTCTTATTTGTAGCTTTAGAATTAAGTGGACTTCGCTCATCATATGATGTGAGTTTTTTTAGGTTAAATTATATAAAATGTCCCTCAACTTTGTATTATGTCAATAAAATATACACTCAAACTTTCAAAATTTTAAAAAATGCCCTCAAACTAAAAAAAATTAAAAATTTAAAAAATGTCCTTACTATTAGTTTTGGATGAAAACGGTTAGTGTTTTTTTCTTTCAAAAATACTCTTTAACTTTTAAAAGTATTAAGAAATACCCAAAAACTTTTAAAAAATTCAGAAATACACTTACTGTTCGTATATGAACATAAATTGTCAATACCTTGTTGCAAAAATAACTCTAAAATTCTAAAACAAAAAAAATTAAAAACGCTCCTATGTTTAGTATATTAATCAATTTATTTGAAACTTTTGAAAGTTCAAGGGTATTTTTGACACAAATTACAAAGTTCGTAAATATTTTGTATAATTTAACTTTTTTTTAAAGTACAACAAATGTTATAGACATAAGAATTTAAACTACCAACTACTTCAAGGAAATGAGCACATATTACTTACCCATGGACTAAACTCATATACTAGTATCTCAAGACGAGGGTTAAATTTGTAAACTTAAACAAAATCGAGCATCAAGACATTGGAATATAAGTTGTAAATAGGTTGAGAGAACTGAAATTGTAAAAGTATTTTATAGGGTCAACATGAACATAAATATAATATAGCTCAACTAATTTAAAATGGGTAATATTTTTTGTTTTGGTCAAAATTTCGAATCTCTCGTTATATATTTTTTAATTCAACATTAAAAAAAAAAAAAAAAGGAAAATGTGAGAATGAGAAGTGTTCGAGTGATACGGTTAAAAGAGTGGAAGGAAGCCCTTAATATAGGCATGGAAGAGCTTCAGTTATGAAAAAAAAAAATGATATAATTACATTTCGACCGTTATTTGGGAGTTAAATGTCTTCCTTATCATTTCAAAAAAATGCTTTCATTTGTTAATTTTTAAAGTTAAATGTTTGGTTAAAATATTATTTGTCTCTTATATCTTAAGGTATGTTCGGGCTTAGCCTATATACTTTTAAAAAATCTTAAATTTAGTCCAATCAAAATTAAATTAACCAAACAGATAATTTCCTTGCAAAAAATATATATAATATGTCCGCGTGTTTTGAAAATGTTAATAAATAAATAAATAAATAAATAAAATAATAAAAAAATTAACGGTAGGAAATAAATTTAAGATCAACCTCCAATTATGGAGACTAACATAATATTTTAATCTAAATATTTTTATATTTAGTTTTTTAAATTAACTTAAACCATTTTAGAACTTAGATGAGGCTCAATAAGTCAAGTAGATTAACTAGTTAAGATACCATTAATTAATTAATTAAATGGTAATCATAAGTTCTAATTTTTACTTTGGCAAGTGGTTGAACTAAAAAAATAGCATAAAATTAGGAAACCGCCTTTTACCTTGCTTTTCAATTTCTAGGAACTAATAAAATTATTAGTCTCTAGGCAGATTAAGGTATTGTTGGATAATTTTTATTTTTTATTTCTGGTTTTGGAAGATTGTAGTTGTTTTCACTTTTCTTATAATTTCTTTACCATATAATTTATTTTTCTTAAAGAAAAATGTAACAATTGAATTATTAATCCAATTTTAAAAAATAAAAATTATTTTTTTTATTTTTAAAAAATTAGCAATGTTAATTTTGAAAAACAAAAAAGCACGAACTAAAATTTTCTTGGATAACGATTCTGTTTTTAGTGTAATAATTTTTTAATTACATGAGTTTTTTCTTTAAAAAAATTCTATTATAGTTTGCATTTTTTTTCCATTTGTACAGAAAACTTTTTAAATTTTTAGTCAAATACTAAAAACAAAATTTATTTTTTAAAATTTTAGTAAAAAGTAAATACCAAAACATAGAAATTCATGAGTTTGTAGTATTTATAAACTTATTTTCAAAAACTAAAAATCAAGTCACATTTTGCTAACCAAAAATTGATATATACAATTCTCGAACAAGAGATCAAGCCTAGTATCACCACTCGCTATTCTAACTGTAAAATATATATATATATATATATATATCGTTGAAATTTTTTTTAAGAAAAAAAAACCCACTTTTGAACACACATAGATAGAAACATAGGAGGGAGGAAGAAGGGTTTTTTTTGGGGGTAACCAAACCCACAATAAGCATTTTTGTGGGGTAGCATATGATTATTGATAATGTTGCCAAATCCTATGTATTAAAAAGTACAACACCCCACTACTACTTGCTTCATAGGATGAAAGAAAACATTTTTCTTCAGAAAAAGCAAAGGTATAAATATTTTCCTTTTTCTTTTTTCTTTTAAGAAAACACATATGAAGTGTGAGGGAAAATAACAAAAAGGGGGAAAGAGATTTTTTTTTCTTTTCTTTTATAAATAAATTGATAAAGTTTTGAGGGAAAAAAAAAAAAAGAAGGAGGGGTGGAAATGTGACAATAATTGAAAAATGGGGATTAGTTAGAAATGTTGGGGCTTAAAGGCAAATGGACACAAAAAGCAGCCTTTGTTGAAAATATTGGCCATATTTCTATTTTCTTTTGAGACACGCACCGCCGATTGCACAACACCTTTACAAAAGTTTGACTCATCTTCTTCTCTTTTTATAAAAGAAATGTTTGAACTTCCTTTGAATCTTGCAAAATGTATATATATATATATATATTTAGTACAAATTTTAGCACAAGTTACAAATATTATATTCTCAACTCAAAAATGTTACCTATTCAAATTTTAAGCTTTCTATGATTATTATAGTTTATGGATTATAATAGTTTGTGTTTAGAGTATAAATTATTATAATATAAATTAGAAATGATAGGAGAGAATGATTACAAAACAGCAAATAATGTAGATAATGAGGATTTTCAAATAATTTTACTTTAACTAAGTGTGGGTTATGATAAGAAGTAGTTACAAATATAGCAATCAGACTTAAATTATTAGCAAATATATTACAATGCAAAAAAAAAAAAAAAATGTAAATATAGTAAAATTTAAATTTAACTCTTAAAGTCTATCAATAGTGGATCATATCGTTACTAGAAGTCTATCAATGATAAATCATATCGCTAATATTTGCAATCATTTAAAAAATGTTACTATATACTTAATTATTAACTCTAAAAGTGTTACCCATTGCAATTAATCTTGTAATAATTGAGAATTTTCAACTATTACAACAAGAGACTCAAACATTGAGTGGGCTATAATAGCCCATTCAACCCAAACCAATTTGAGGGTCCAAATGCTAAATTTGATGCATGAATTTTAATATATATATATATATATATATATAAAAAGGACGAGTTATAAGAAAGAACAAATAATACTCATTTTGTCAGTCAACAATTAGCTAGAGAGATTGAAGTTTTACCCAGAACTAAAATAATAGATGCCAATTTGTATTTTTTAGTTGAGGAATGCTCATATTTTTAAATAAAGAAATAAAAAAAATAAAAAGTTACTTGGTTTTGTCTTTATTCTACTTTTAAAAAAACTTATAAATAAGTATTTGAACTAGTGAGCTAGTATTAGGTAAAAAATAAGGGGCAATGACCAAAATTAATAAATTGTATAGCTAAAATAGAGCATTTGAAATATCCATAAGAATAGCTAAGTTTTAAATGTTCATGATTTAAAAAAAAAGAACCCTAATAGTTGGGGAAAATGAAAAATATTGAATATAGACCTAAATTTGTATTTAGTGTAATTGATTTATATATTATTTTCTTGGTTGGGTCATTTCTTCACGTAGGAATTAAGTTAAGAGTGTAATCCAATTTACGTGTGTTGTCAGTGAACAATAAAACAACTAGGAAAATCAGGAGAACCCACCTACCACTTGTACTTTATTTTATTATTATTTTTTTAAAAAAAACCAAGAATAAACCTAAATTTAATTTATTGGTTTCATTTTTTAGTGGTTTTTATTAAAGTTCCAAAATATACAGATCAAGGATTCCAATTTTTGACTTTAATGGTTAAGATTATACATATATATTTAAGTGGGCATACCCATGTTCCTCCAAAACTGTTAATAAAGGAATAATTAAATGAGTCATATGGTTTTTATTAGGAAATTTTAATGGAATATATTCTCAAATGACCTCGTTGAGAATTCTCAAAACATTACAAATAAATTTTATAATTTTAAAATATTAAAATTCGATGCGAGAATTATTTCAAAGATTAGAGAGTTGTTGAATATATTTTAATTTTTCTTGTCAAAGTGAACTTAGTTCAATGATAATTGACATGACCTTTATCTTTTTTTCATATGTACATATTGTCCGACGATCGATAAAAATTGGATAATTGTGATTGCACATAAGAAATGAGCTAATCTTGTATACCTTTCCCTTTAATTTTTTTTACAATTAATTTATTTAAATTTAGTTCTTGTGGCACCTTTTAGCTCAATAAAATTCTTTTCAAGTGCACAATAGGACATTTTTTGCTCTCTTGACTCTAGCGAAAACTTGATGCAGAAAAATCGAGCAATCTCTTGCAAATAAGCCTACGTTTCTAGTAGAAACTCACACATTCGACGCTCCGACTAACTTTATCATTCTTTTTTGGCAAGTTCATGACTCCTCCAATGAAAATAGGGATGAAAAACCCCCTCTCTACAACATAAACTAGAAAAAAGAAATGTGGACAAAAGAGAAAAAGTACAAAAAAAAAAAAAATATATATTAAGAATATTTTCGTAACATTGATTGACGATCACGACGTAAGCGAAATGGCAAAATTCTTAAATTTCAAAAAGTAGGGTAAAATCTATCAACTATAAATAATAATTTAACAACGATTCTTACAAAAGTAAACCGAGAAACTGATTCACAGCACCAAATATGTTTATATACTACAAAAACTAAATCGTTATACTTAATTTTGATAGAATTTTTCGCATTAAAAATTTAATTATTATAGATTTTTAAATTAATACTAAAATTCAAATATTACAAATCTAAAAATACACTAATTAAATTATTACAAATTAAAAATCAAAATCTCGAAAGTGTTACTTTCATACAAGTTTATTGACCTATCGTGTTTATTAATCTATTAATTAAAAATAAAATAAAGATAATCCAATCTCCAATTATCTACTTTATTCATTTTTATAAATGAAAAGGGATTTTGTTTTTTCTTTAACAATTGGTTATGGTGGATGTCAACATCGATATGATGTGTTAAGAATGATTTATTCATTGATTATTGGCATTTGCCGTTACACAAAGTATATAATAAACAAATCCACTAAAAACCTTAGGGTTTAGGTCTCACATATAGTCATATTGAGATTTTTTTTGCTTTGTTCTTATTAGGGTTTTTTCTTGGGGATGATAAGTGACTTTTGCTTTGTTTTATGCATGAATCATTTTCAATCTTTTCCACTCTCTTTTATTTTTTTATTTTTTTTCTTTTGGGACAAAAAGTCAAAATACATTCAAAAGAATATTTGTACTCTATATTAAACTAAAATATATACTATAATATTAATTCCTTAACTATATATTTTCTTTTTTATTTTAAAAATGTTTTGGAGTGAGTTGAAGCAACGTAATTAATCACAAATAATAATATAATTAAATTTAGTACGATTTAACATTAGATCATAAGTTTATGGTGGGACGTCAACTTCGCTTTCTCTCTTTATATAATTAAACCATATCATATTTTTTGAAAAAAAAAATCATATGATCTAAAGCTTTCTTTTCCCTCTCTTTATAAGGATGTCTCTAGACCTAGAAATTTAGAACTTAAAAATGACTTACAAATCTATTATTTTCTCTCAAATTCAAGAGCGGATCATTTTCTAAAATAAGTCTAACCAAGCAGTAATTGACATAATCTTCTATTGTAGAGGTGAGAGGTTTGATCCTCTATCCCACAATTATTGTACTTAAAGGAAAAAAAGATAGAACATCTCTACTAGTCTATTGAATAATCACTAATCAATATCATGTTCGAGCTCCTTCAGTATTATTTTCTTTATATACTACTATAAATTTAGGCTTTGTTGATATATAGATTTTTTCTGTTTTGTTGACACTATTTTAATTTTAAAAATATAAATTTATAAGTCTAGAGATAGGCTTATAAAAGAGGAGAAATAAATGTTTAAAAATGTGGTTTTTATATAATATAGTTTAATTATATTAAGAGAGAAAAGGGAAGTGGGTAGCATTTTGTCTTGACATGGTGAATAATAATTATAAGGACGTAATCACATCACATGGCCCTGAATTTTATACCAAATAAAAAAAATAAATAAAACTATATTATTTTAATAATATCAACCGACACAATAGGGTTTTTTTAAATCCTCTAAAAGAATCTATTTTTATTGTACATTTATGTTCTCACATTAATATTTTAATCAGCAAATTAACTCATTACATGCAGTATTATAAAAATAATAATAATAAATAAATAATTTTAGGATTAAGCTAACGACCGAGATAATGTCAGTTTTCTGACACTTTTCTCTTCCCAAGAAATTAGTCTCTAAATATTTTAACTGACCAAAATAATAATAGTAATAATAATAATAAGGTGTTGGAAAAACTTTTAACAAATTCAATGAATCATACACACTAATTAATATTAAAGTATTTAATTAGGTTTTGGGGAATATTAATGAGAAAATTTTGCATTTATCTAGAAGCCAAACAGCCCCCACTAGTAATACGAGATCTGTGAAGATTTCTAAACTCCAAATTGCACGTTACCCTTCTTCTTTTATTAATAATTCATTTTTTAATTAAAACTATATATATTTACATATATTATCCAACATTCTCAATATTGTCGGCTCAATATTCCTTTTGAAAAAAAAAAAAAAAACACTCCGTAGCCTATATTATATTATATTAGAGATAAATTACTATTTGGGTTTTATGATTTTGACTTTATTTCAATTTGACCCTTATAGTTATGGAAATTTAGATTTTGTCCTTGTATTTTTTTAAATTCTCACCTTGGTACCTATGGTTTTGTTGAACCTCATGTTTTATCTTTGATTTTAATTTTATCGATTTAAAAACTTATTTTCCATTCCTTTAGTAAAAAGATGAGGTACAAGTATTTGAACTTTTGACCTCGAGATAATTAATATACATCGTTAATTATCGCTGAGTTATATGCTCACTTTAACACTCCTAAAATCTAATGCAAGACAACTATATAATATAGTCAACTAACTAGATAAACTAGTTGTACATGACCACATGGTAACTTTATCCTAACAACTTAAGATGATAGAGATGCCTCACAAGTGTATTAATCAAATTATGGGAATTAAATTGAAATGTCCAATGTAAAAATTGAACATTGCTCAATCAATTTAGGAACTATTTTCTTAATCAAAAGATAAAATGTTTGAATCCCTCCAACCTTGCATGTTCTTGAACTTTAAAAAAATTTATAAAAAAAGTACGAATTGAAAACTTAAATTTACATATAGACCAAATTGAAACTAAACTCTAACAGTTTATTGTTGTTTGCATAAATCTTACCTATGTTGAAATTATGTTGTTATGTTGGCTTTGTTCGAGGTTTGGAGTATTGGGTTTTTCCTCAAGCTCCCAGTCAATTTTGTTCATCTTAATTCCTATTTCATGATTCCATTTTTTTTTTTTAACTTTTTTTCTTATAAAGAATGAGACTAAATTAGTAATTTTACCTATATTTTTAACTTTTTTTTTCTTTTTTTACAAAGTATGAATTATTATAGTCGGTCTCTGCTAAACTGTTATCTTTTAGAGTGAGAAATCAAATCTCTAATCTCAAGTCCATGACACAAATTTTATGTTAGTTGAATGATGTGCATATTAACATCTTTTATATTCATTATATTTGACTATTTACGTTCTTAAAATGTTTAGATTTAATCATAATTTTTTTATAAAAGACTACCTTTTATCACTTGCTAATGATTTATGGGTTAATTTATGTATAATAAACATTTTGAACTATTTTCAGACCTAACATTTGATCAAGTATGTACAAATAATATATATATTTTTTAGAGGTCTTAATAAATTAACAGAAGTCATTAGTATTATTCCACATTTAAAAATAAAATTAGCTCAATAAAATATTATAAAAATGAAAGTTGGAAAACTATTAATTGCTTAGGGGGTGCATATAGGGTTGGTTAAACTCCATTTAGAATAATCAAATAGTCTATATCAATGTAAAGAGAGTGAGAAGAAAAGAATCAATTATTAAAAAGAAATTAAGAAAAGCAAATATCTTGATCAAAACTATGTTACCAACCTTTATATACCTAACATTTCACTTTTATCCCTTAGTCAAAAGACCAATATTTTAAAGATCGTGAAAATATTTAAATAAAAAAATTGGAGAAAATGATATTAAAAAAAAAAAATAAAAAAAAAAAAAAATTTAGGAGATGGTCGGACTCTTAAAAAAAAAAAAAAAGTTTAGGAGTTTGTAATTCGTAACAATGCATAATTATATGGTGGTTTTTATTATTTTTTTTTTTTTATTTTTCTATATATATATATATAGAAAAATAAAAAAAAAAAAATAATAAAAACCACCATATAATTATGCATTGTTACGAATTACAAACTCCTAAACTTTTTTTTTTTTTTTACCAATTATCCCTTTATAAAGCTATAAAATCAATTCTTGTAACTAAGTCCTATAATTACATGACTCCAACCTTAGGGCATAGTTTAGTTTTATTTATTTATTTAGTTTAAAAATTTTAAATGAAAAATTAAAACCTCTAACCTCTTGATTTAAGGTGTATATATGTTAGGTCAATTGATGCTTAATAAAAACTTAAAAAAATTGAAAGTTACTACCTATACCAAACAATGTGAGGATAGTTTTCACTCTTAGAAGCTCGTAAGAGAAGTAACGATGATGTTGCCAAGTCGCAAGGGATAATGTAGGAGAATGATGGTCTATTAGGTGTCGAATTTAGATTTAATTGGTGAAAGTAATTTTGTTAATTAATTAGTTATGATTAATTTATAAGTGTAGATGGGTAATGATTTTAATTAAAAGTAACAATTGTTATAATAAATACAAAGGTCCCTTTTGCAAGTTTTCCAACTAATAATGATGATTAGATTTAGGGAGAAAAGAATAGTCAATTAATTAATAAGATGAGAGAAAATGAAAGTCCCTTTCATGTTAGTTACTTTGGTAATCAGAAAAGTGGGATTGCAATGCCACAAAAGGTGGTGTAAATCAATTTGACATGCATTAATCAGTTTTTCTTTTTCTATATAAAAGACAAATAATTAGTCTATAAATGGACCCCATGAATATAAAGCAATGTGGAAAACTAATTTCATCATTTTTGTGGGGTCTAAAAATTAAAGAGAAATTTTCTTTATCCTCCTTCTCTCATTTTTCCATAGTGAATATAATATTTCCAATTGTTCATGCTCATTTACAATATTAAGTCTTGACACATCAAAACCTACATTTTCTTTATTGCTTAAATTATTTAGGGTTTTTTATTTTAAAAAAAAATTAATAGAAATTGTAAGTTAATTATGTTGAGGGGCCCCATTTTTTCCCTAACTCTTTGTCTCAAATGTTCACGGTATAACTTCTTTTATCATTTTTATTCCTAAATTGTGTTTTGTGAAATAAAATATCATTATTTTTTTTAGTTATTTTTAATACAACAAAATGAGCCAACTTATATATATATATATATATATATATATATATATATAGTAAAATGACAAAAAGTAGATAGATACCAATAGACATCTATTATAGTATCTATCACTGATGCACAGGGATAGATGTCTATCACTGTTTATCACTTATTGACTATCATTGTTTATCAGTATGAAAAAAGCTTTTTGTTTCTTGTTTTTTTGTTTTTATTTTTTTTACTATATATTTGAAAATATTTTCAACAATTTTACCATTTAAAACAGTTATACTTATTTCTTAAGCCTCGTTTGGTAACCATTTTGTTTTGGTTTTTAATTTTTAAAAATTAAGTATATTTCCTCCCCATTTGTTACCATAATTTACATCTTTATTAAGTACGATGATTGAATATTTGACCAAATTCCAAAAACAAAAACAAATTTTTAGAAGTTACTTTTTTTAGTTTTCAAAATTTGGCTTAGTTTTTAAATCATTGGTAAAAAGTAGATAACAAAGGAAGAAATTTGGAGGTGGATGTGGTGTTTATAGACTTAATTTTCAAAAACAAAAACAAAAAATTAAGGCCTTGTTTTGTAACTATTTCGTTTTTTGTTTTTATTTTTTAAAATTAAGTCTATAGACACTATTTCCCCCTCAGATTTATTCTTTATTTCATTTATTTTTTTTTTACCAATGGTTTAAAAATCAAGCCAAAATTTGAAAACTAAAAAAAGTAATTTCTAAAAACTTGTTTTTGTTTTTGGAATTTGGTCAAATATTCAATCATCATACTTAATAAAGATGTAAATTATGCTAATAAATGGGGAGGAAATATACTTAATTTTTAAAAATTAAAAACCAAAACAAAATGATTAGCAAACGAGACCTAATAATTAACTAAATGGAGACCATGTGGATCTAACAAGAGGCCAAAAGAGGCATGTACCTTTCAATTGGAGACGTTTTACATATATACGTATGTATTAAGTATTAAGAAAAAGTTATAATTTTATTTTTTATTTTCCATAAATGCAGAGGATGCTTTAGTGGTTTGCGCACTTAGTTTTTTACTCTATCCCAACATTCGAAACTTGAAGAAGGCGTTTTCTTTTATTCTTTTGTTTTTTCCCTAACTTTTTCGGAATTGTTTTAATTTAATTTAATTTCAACTTTTAATTTGCAATCAACTTGCTACCCTTTCATTTTTATACTTTTCTATTTTTTCACTACACATATTTTTTTAAATGAATTATTCAACACATACATTTATAAATTATTGTGAACAAAATGGGGAATAGTAATAAAAGGGCGCATAATTTTTGTTACATTAGTATCAATACTGAAAATTTTGTTCTTTCCTCTCCCTTTGGTCGAGTGTATTACATAACCAACTAGTCGAGTCAACTTACTGAATAATCAATCTGACTGAATGAGGAAGAGCTCTTTATGTGGTCTCACTTTACCACCATCTGAAATGCGCTTCGATTGGTGGAAGGAAGAATTACAGGGCGTAAAACAAAAAAAATATGTTGATTCGGGTTGGGTATTTGCCAAATACTTCAAATATTTCAAGTCACAAAGTTACAATTGTTCAAATTTTGTAAATGTTTATAATAATATTTTATTAATTAGTATTACTTAATACAAAGGTTAAATAATTTTACTTAATAATAATTTTGCTTATATATCGATGTATTTAAAATTACATTTATATGAAGGTTAAATTACATATTAGTGCATTTAAAATTACATTCATATAAAGGTTAAATTACAGGTTTAGTTCCCTAAGTTTTGAAATTTTTTATTGATAAATTTCTAAACTTTCAATTTTGATTCTAGTCCCTTAAAAATGTCTAATAAATCCAATTTTCTATCTAATAGATCTCAAAAATATTTGAAATGTTTTAAAATTAACTTTTTCATAAGACGAAAAAAATTGTGATGAATTGAAGCTTAAATTTTAAATTTTGTAGTCAATAGGTATATTTTAATATTTTTTTTAAAAAAAAAAGCCTAATCGTTCCTATTAAGCACAAGTTTAAATTTAATGTCTAATATAACATTTATCAGATATGTAATAAACGTATTAGATACAAAATTGATATTTTAAAAATATATTACACATAAAAATCGGGACCTTTTGGAAATTTTGTAAAATTTATTAATTATATAACCATAAACCTAGAGGATCACAGGTTAAAATCTCTAATTTTATATTCAATTGTGTCTCTCCCGCGCAAATTTCTAGATATGCTATTGACGGAGATGGTTTTTACAATTTTTTTAAGGGACCTTTTTTTGTTGATCTAATTTCCAAAATGATTGATGAAAAGTTAGGTAAATACTGTGGACAAAAATGATATAGAAAAATGGTATGATTGAAAACCAATTAATATATATTTTATAAATATAGGAATTGGGCCTCCAACCATGGTGCCCAGTTTTGTTGAAGCCGAGGAGAAATCCAAAAAAATAGGCATTGTTTGAGATTAAATTACAATTTTTTGCTCTGCAGGCTTGGATTAGATTTTTATTTAGTCCCTAAAATTTTAAATGTAACAATTTAATTCTTCAAAAATTAAAAAATATAGTTTTAAATGATTCTTACGGAGAGTTGAATTATTATTTTATAGTTATTTAAATTTAGAGGAGTACACCATTTAAACTTTCTAACTCTAAAAGTATCACTATTTTATATTCTGCAATATTTTCTCTAATAAAATTGTTCTACCTGTGTCCCATGAACATGACTAACATACCGTAAGTGAATTATATAAATCTATGTGTCGATTCTTCTCTATTTTATGCTTTCTGTATTTTGTACTTGTTGACTTCGTAACAATTGTCTTTTTTAAAAAAAAATGTATCAATCTCGTATTAAATATGACAGCAATTTAATTGAACTATAATGACTTAATTGAAACTTTTAAAACTATAAAACCAAATTAAAACTAAACTCAAACTATGAAGATTAATCTAAAACTACGTCTAACCTATAATAAACGAACTTCCTATTGTCCAAATCATGTATGGTTTTTTTTTTAATAATTTTTTTTATTATACAAAACTGAACCATATTTTTGTCTTATAATTTTTTGGGATGTTTTCAAATATAGAAAAATGAATCAAAATATCTATAAATATAGCAAAATTTTACAGTCTATCTACAATAAACTACTATTTGTGTCATGATAGACACAGATAGTAGTCTGTCGTGGTCTATCGCAGGTATGATGTTTTGCTATTATTTGTAAGTATTTTCAATAATTTTTTATTTAAATAATTTTCTTAATTTTTCTTAGTTGAATACTATATAAAGTAAGAAATTTCATGCATTTTATAAATTAGTCTGGTGTGTGACAAAAGTGCAAAGACACGAGTCAAATGTATACCAAGAAAAAAAATGGAATTATTGGAATTTAGAATTTTGTGAAGGGAATCGACCAATAAAGAGAGTTGTACAAGATTTGGTGAATCTCCACGATGACTCGTCCATGCAATTTAGTTCCACTCAAACTGAGTTTAAACACACACTATGCTAATACATTTAAAATTTATAGAAATTTGAGTGAAATAATTATCATACATGTAGTCGGAAATGACTTACGATCACTTATCACATAAAAGAGATTTTGGTTAAATTATGATTTAGAAAGTAGGTATTTTTTTATCGGAGCTCTTTAAGAAAGTTGCAAAAGCCAATAGAGTGGTAGTTAAGTATCTTCCTCCAACTACATGTTGTTGTCGTTTGAATGGTTGGGTTTGAGTAACTACACTCACTTGAAAAAATGAAGTACTTTTTTTTTTTCTTCCTCCATCTTTAAGTTGTTGTAGCTTGAATTTTGATATGAAATTGTTGTCTTAATTTCAAATCCAAAATCATTTTTTCCTCATATTCAAATCTAAAAACGTCTTTTCTATAATTCTCTAGATCTAAAACGTTTTAATTTTCAAGATCTGTGCATTTTTTTTTTCAAAACTAATAGTGAAACTTTAGATATGAGCACGATCTTGATCTTCTTCTTTTGTTTCCCTTATTATTGTTTTAAGCAAAGTTCCTTTTGATTCCAATCAGTCACTAACGAGTGTACGTTAGTGGTAGTGAAGTATTGTGTTAATCTTGGAGAGCAATTGACTAACACGATTCGTACCAAAGTCATGCCAAATTTACTTTTAAGACAATGATATTCTATAACACAGCAAAATCTAATTTTGAAATTATCAGACTAATTACACAAATTTTATACTAACATGTTTGAATTGGGAATCTAGAACTAAAAGAATAACAAAAATCTATATTTTTCGATAAAAAATAAAAAATAATCTTAATGTTGAGTCTTCTAGATATATGTGTTTTACAACATCTGGAATAATCTTGAGAAAGTACTTTTAAAAATTCTATGAATATATAAAAATTTTAGGAGGTTTACTAGGTTGGGGGGGTTTTGTAGCATGCGCACGCAGCCTTTGTTGAAAACAAAATTATAAATAATAAATAATAAAACTTAAAACAAAGCCATCATTCCCCAACGTATAGCGAAGTTAGCATCAAAATTAAAATAAAAAAATAAAAATAAAATCCATAATGTTAGCCTATAATATATGTGATAATAATAATAATAATAAATTCTAGGATAACTATTTTAAATGACAAAATTATTGAGAATATTTTTAAATATATAAAAATGTCATTTCTATTAGTGATAAGACATCTATAAACAACTATAGATGATAGTAATCTATCAGTATCTATCGCTATCTATCATGATATTTTGTTATATTTGTAAATAAGTTCACTTATTTTGCTATATTTGAAAACAGTCAAATTTCTATATATTATACCTATAAGGAACTTCCTATTCTAGGGAGGATTTGAACTTCTATTTTCTTAGTCGAGGAAGTTAGCCTATGAGTTAAAATTGGCTTCGCTTCATGAGTTAGACCAATTTTTTAGTTTTAAGATTTTTAATAGCATGTTCATAATTATCTTTATACATAAATCTTTCCTGAATTTAACCTTTAGGCCACTCACACATTTAGGGAGTGTTTGGCTCACCGACTTCATAAATAAGAGTAAATAATTCAACTCCACCAACTTCAATGGTATTTACTATCAAAGTTTGTACATTTATCGATAAACTTTATATTTCCTTCTTTCTCTCTCCTTCTCTCTAATATCTTTTAAACTCAAACTAAATAACTTTACATTGTAAACAAAGACTTCTTAACTTCAATATATTAACTCAAAATGCAAAACTTAACTTAATATCTCAAATTACCTCCAGGTTTTTTTTTTTTCTTTTTTTATCTTCTCTAATTTTGTATCACTAGGGCCATTACTGATTAAGAATGGAGTGAAATTTTTCCTATTGTGTTAATTTTTCTCTATTTTATAACAGTGTCAGCCAAACAATGCAATTAGTAATTAACAAGCACTATAGTCAATAAATTGGCAATTAAACAAACAACAATTCAAGGTAAAATAAAATTTGAGTTTGTAATAAATTACTAATATTATAAATATTATATTTGTAAATAGATGTCTATTATGTAGCTGAGTTTAGTGGCTAAAGATCATGTGTCTCCTAAAGACACATCCTTAGTGGTCATAAAGCTCCACCACCTACTTGTCAAATTGCCTATAAATAAAAGTTTTTCGTGAATATTGTAACACACACATTTGAGAGAAAATAGGAGAAAAAATTGGTGAAATTTGAAATTTCATTTTATATAAAATCTCACTTTCTTTATTTTAGTTTATTTTATTTAATTTGGTTATTTTAATTACTTTTATATTATTTAATTATTTTAATATTATAATTTATCGATTTTTGTGCTCCCGTTTTTCTGTCATTTTGCTTCTCAATTTTACAACACTAAAATGTATATAATGTTAAAAAAAAAAAATTATAAAGTCTTTCATATTTTTTATTTAGAAAGCTTAAATTATTTTTACTTTATAAAGAACATCGAACGCAACTTTATTCGTTGATGTATTGTTGTTGTTGTTTTAATTTGAAATGAACTAAGTTACATTGTTTTATCATGTGTAAACTTTTATCTTCTTTGTAATTAGTCAATTGATCATGGTTTTTTTTTATTATTATTATTTTATTTTACAACTAGGTATACATCTTTTTTTTTTTCTTTTTTTCTTTTTCTTTTTTTCTTTTCATCTAGACACATAAAAGAGTTGTTAAATCTTAATCATATTTATAGAATATAAATATTGACTCGTTATTATATATTAAATGAGTTTCCATAAATAACTTGGACGATTTGTGAGATGGGACTAAACTCTTGAGAACGAAATTTTTAATTTTTCAATTAAAATTTAAAATTCAAAATTCAAAGCACGTAAATTAATATTCATTGGACAAAAGTTATCATTTAACTTTAAGGAAAAATTATCTTCTTAGTCCTTAAAATTTAAATAATATGTGTATTTAGTCTCTAGATTTTCAAAAGAAACATACTTTTTTAGCCTCAAGTTTTTAAGCATATATGTATTTGGTCCTTCGATTTTCAAAATGGACATTTTTAATTGTCAAATTTTTAAGAATAAATTTTCAAAGGCCTTGAATTAATTTTCTTTTTACTATTTTAAATAATTATCTTATATTTTTTAATTTTAAAAGAAAATTATTTCTAAAAATTTATCTCCTCTCTAGAATTATTTTTAGATATTATTTTTCATCTAAAATGTCATATAATTATTTAAAATAATAAAAAAAACTACTTCATTATATTTTTAAAACTAAGGACTAAAAATGTATATTTTGAAAACTTAAAGACCAAAGACATCTATTCTATTCTAAAAAATTTGGGAACTAAGAATGTGCATTTTGAAAATTCATATACCAGATACATCTATTTTTCTCTAAGGTGAGCTTAACTCGGGTAGGTGACATGATTTTTCTATCTAAAAATCAAAGGTNAAGAAAACTATCCTCTGATAGAAATTTCAATAACCTTTTAATATTAAGTTAGTTATTTTAAACTTAAATTTACCGAAATTTATGTAAGAGGATAGGTTTCCTTTTTTCTAAGTTTTTAATTTCACGTAAAAACCGTTTTTTTAAAAAAAAAAAAAAAAAAAAAAAAAAAAAAAAAAGGTGAAGAGGACCTCTCATATCCTACACGTGTTGAAATTATCTATTTTTGGTTAAAATATTCTTTTTTTTTCTTTTTTTTATTATTCCCCAAATCAAACCAACCCCTCACCTTTTTCTTTTCACCCTCATAGTTATTATTCATTTCACATCTATCCTCAAATTCTCCTTTTTTTGCATTCCTCTACTTTTTTTAAGAGCACCCCTAAAACGGACTCTTTTCATTGTCCTACTATAGAAAAGTTTAAGAAATTACAAAAGTAGCCCACCTATATTTTTGCATGTATTAGATTTACTTGATCAATCATAATTGATAATAAGGTAAAATTCTAAAGAGGAAAAAAAAAACAAAAAAACCTAAGAGAAACCATATCCATCAACTAGGATGTTGTAGTACTTAAAAAAAAAAAAAAAATGAATGTGATATATGAAATGTTAATTTGAGTCTTTATTTTCATTGTAATTTTGAAAGATGTGCAAATCATTATAAACTTTAACGACTAGACTCTAAGCTAGATCTAAAGGCTTGATTATTGTGATGCTTTTCAAACTTGTAATTACTCAAATGGAAAGTTTAAAAGTGAAAACATAAACTTAACTCTACAGTAAATAGCATATCTTCTGCTTTCGAGGCCAGTGGTTGATCATATTCTCATATCCTCATATTTGTTGTATGTCAAAGAAAAAATAGAAAGTTTAAAAGGAGACTTGTAATAACAAGTATAATTGAAGGACAATTTTTATAATTTTCATCCATATAGATTTAGTTGATGAACTTTGAGTGCTTATAAACCAACTTAGAAATTTTACCATTAGATTTGTATAATTGGCTACACCAAATGGACTCGACTAAACCTAATTTGAAAATATGTCACACATCCATTTAAATTGTATCGAACAATTAATAAGATTACTACATTAAAATAAAGTAAAGGAGCAATTAATCGAATTAGAATATCAAGCAATCAACAACACAATATATAAATCTAAAAGCTTTTGACATTTTGCATGGGGATCGAGAATGATGGAATCTAATTTTAGTTCACACACCAAACAAACAATTTAATCACCAAAAGTTTGGGGCTATTATTTGATGGTGAATTAAAGATTTTTTTTAAAAAAATTTAATTTTAAAATTTTAAATTTTAAAAAAAATTAAAAAAAGAAAAAGAAAAAGAAAAAAGAGAGCCCTATGGTCTTAGGTTAAAAAAAACCAAGAGATTTCTATGGGCAATATGAAAACTATACTTTTTGACCCTAAAATTTTGATTTAGATTGCATTTAAATTCCTAAATTTTTAAACTTTATATTTTACTTCCTAAGGTTTGAGATGATCTCTCTTTGGTTGTCTCTAGGGTTAACATTTTTTTTTCTTTTGTCCTTTTTGTTTACTTTCTTAATTCTACACGGTTAGTTGGACAATCCTTTTTAATTATTTTTAAGTTCATTGGGTTAAAATATAATAACTTTCACTACTCATCTTTGTTTATATCTAAAGAAAATTGCAACTATACAATTGTATAGCCATCAAGAAAGATAACGTTGACGTTTTATAGCCATCAATTGTATCAAAAAATCAACTATACACTCTCTGTGAACACTTTTTAATCATTAACTTAGGTAATGTTAACGTTTTTTATCCGTCAATTGTTTCACTAAACCGTCAACACTACACTCTTTTTGTCAACATTTTTTCACTGTCAACTTAAGGTAATGTTGACGTTTTTTAATCCATCAATTATACACATTTTGCTGAAACTTTTTCAGTGCCAATAATAAGATATTCGTTGAGACTTATTAGCGACCAATATATTCTTTTATTGACGTTTTTTAACCATATAAGACTATCATGATAGTATTAACATATTTTTAACCATTAATTATATGAAAACTCAAAGATGAAAGAAAATACACAAAAAATTATGAAACTAGCATCAACAAAAGTATTAAAGTTGACAATTTATTGTTGCACTTGAATTCAAACCTTTATTGATGTTTTATAAGTGTCAATATATGTATGTTCTTTCTAGTTAATAATTTGTTTTAAGGTAAAAATGAGATCTATATTAACAACTTTTAAATCTAGTTTTTATTTGGTTCCTATGTTTTAAAATGTTACATTTCTAGTCCTTAAATTTTGAGTTTTAAAATTTACACTAGAGTGTTCAATTTAAAAGTCTAAATCTTGAAACTTGGGAACCAAATTGGAAGGAGAAAAAAAATCTCAAGGGTAAAATGGTAAAATTTTTTAATTCATGGACTAAATTAAAATCAAACTCAAAATTTAGAACTAAAAGTGCAACATTTTAAAACCTCCTAAAGACCAAATAGACCAAATAGAGACCAAACCAAAGTTGTTTTCCCTTAATTATAATAATAATTATTATTAATATTATTATTATTTGGATATTTTGAATGTTGTAGGTAAAGTAAGTGGTTTTTACTCCAATGTTTTGTTAGAAAAATCATTGTTTGTTTTGAGCAGTCAACTTTGAATCTGAAAAAGAAAGAAAAAGGAAATAGTTGGCACCAAAGAAATGGACATGTTGGGTTCAATTCATTTCGAACAAAATGGTCAATTTTTCAAATCCACCATTTTCACTCATAAGTCAATACAAAAGAAGAAACATGACACGTTAACATTATGTGATTATGTGACTCAAACCATGTCGCTCTTACTCTTACACATGTTTTCATTTAATTTATCTTTTTCCTCAAAATCAAAGAATATTATATATATATATTGGCAAAAATATTGCTATTGAAATTTTTTTGGTCTACTGGTTAAATCTGAACTTTAAAACGAAGTGGAGACCATGTTACTAAACCGTTGTCACGTTTGACTTCACGACTGTTATACCTTATCTATTACGATTAAATTACAAATTTGATTCTTAAACTTTTATATAGATTTTTGCCATTAGTAAAATTAATAGGTCTTCGAATTTTCAATTTTGTGTCTAATAAGTCTCTCAACTTTTAGTTTGATGAAGGACTAGAAGGAATAGGTTTAATTCATGGTAACCACCAACATAGAAGTTAGGGTAATTGCAATGAGCATAGCAATTTTAGGGCTAACAATTAAGTGTATAGCAACATTTTTAGAAAATTGCAAATATAGCAAAATCTATCAATGATATAGTTTATCATTGATAAATTCTGAAAGTTGGATCTAAATTTCGCTATATCTACAAATTCTTTTGCATTTTACTATATCTGCTAATACTTCAGGGTTATAGTTACAACTATACATGCCCCGGGATTTAATATCCTACAAGTTTTTTTACACCACAATGTTGTAAAGTCCGGCAAAATGTCCCATGAGATAAGATGAGGTGCATGTAAGTTGGTATGGACACTCACAATTTAAAAAAAAAAATTATATTAACACAAAATACAATTTTGTTATTTTTCTAATAAAGAAAATGATATGTTCCGGGACCAATGAGACACAAAATTAAAAATTTAGAGACTTATTTGATATTTTTTTTTAAGGTTATGAACAAAATTAAAGGTTTAAAAATCTATGGTATGTTTTTCTAAAAATTCATAGATAAGTCATAAACATAAAAGTTGAAGGACAAACTCGTATTTTAACCACCTTGCATTTGTACATTGACAACAAACAAACATGGTTCAAAGATTCTGAGAAATAATTTTCCCTACCATTGCATTTGGAACATTTTCTCAAGAATCTTTTGTTTTCAATTTCACCACTGTAGGTAAGAAATTGAGGATAGAATATATAATATACATTTTGATATCAAAAACATATATAATTCAATGTCTGAATATTATTATGAGAAGTCGAACAAAATAATATCGAAGAAACTTAGAATGGATTATTTGACATTCTTTAAGTTTGTTTGCATTAATAAGAATGGATTGTTTGCATTAATAAGAATGGATTATTTGCATTAATATCGAAGAAACTTAGAATGGATTATCGAAGAAACTTATAATTCAATTTTTTCCTTTTTTTTCTTTTTTTTTTTTTTTTCATAAAAGTTAAAGGAGTGTCAACAAAAGTTAAGATGTTGAATCAAAGAGTTTTATGATTTGAGGTGGACATTTTCTTAACTAATTATTGATAAATTTAGACATAAAAAAACATCTGACCTTCACGTGACAACAACGATAAATATATAATTTGGGGAAGAAAGAACCTATAAAACAAAGAAAAAAGCTATGAAATGGAGAAGAAGTCAAGAGTTTTAATTACCTCATATGAAACTATTATGATGTATTTAATCATCTCGTTGACTGAGGGTTTATCTTAATCCTTCAAGGATTAGGATATAGCTTTTCTTAATCTCAAAAAAGTTAGGATTAAACTTGATTAGATCAATGATTAGTTGGCACTTTGACTTATTTGAAACCAAATCCACTTTATCTTTTTTAATTATCCTTCTTTATTCTTTTTTCCTATACTTATTTTGTCAAGTCCAAATTCACCCACAACACCTACTAATGATTTGAGAATTCTATTTCACATTAAATATGAAATGAATACATTCGATCAACTTAATACACATCTCAATCTGAACATACTTTAATAAAATAAGATACTAATTATCATCTTAAAGATAGATAGTTCAATCTTCCACTACTGCATATGATGAAGTAACAGCTTTTAATGGAGTTTGAGAGCTTGAGTGGGAGAAAGAACATCAAGGAAATGAGGAAAATAGATATTTTTGGAGAGGAGAAAGCAAAAATGGAAGATGAGAGGGATGGGCTTAAATTGATGGGCTGCTTACTTGGAAGGCCCAAGTTTATATCAAAGCCCATTGGATTTTTTTTTTTTCATTATTTAATGAAAATTAGCAAGGGTAGTTACAGCTGCACAGGAGGAGCTAATAACATAGATTGTCGTTGGAGCTTGACAGCAATTAGCATGGCCTTCTTTTTTTAAAAATTGGAGAGGTTCAATCTCTAATTTTCATAATTGTTGAAAAGTTTAAAAAATTTTCAAATTTAAACATTTGTCTTCTATTACTTAATTAGTCACAACCTTACCCTTATACTACTTTGGTTGTGATAAACTCTATATTTTAAGGATTAATTATCTCCTCATATGTAAAATTAATATGAAATAAAGCAAGTAGAAATAATAAATAATCAAAGACATGCAATTTTAACGTGGAAAAAGAAAATAACTTTAAAATCTCACTCACTATAATATGAATGTAAGCAACTCCAAAAGAAATCTTCATCGTTCAAAATGAGACTCCCGTCAGTCTCATGTAGTGAACATACCATCCAAATTTTAGCTTAACGAGGCCACCAATCAACCTCCACACAAGTTGAAAACTATTCTATAGGAAAAAAAAAAAAAAAAAAACTTTTCTTTGTGACTAGAGAAATCTTGGTCTAATTACTATTTTCGTCCTTGTACTTTTGGTTTTGGTTCATTTTGGTTCTTGTACTTTCAAAGAGTGACAAATCATTTTTAATAGACCAAAATTGTCACTTTTTGAAAGTTCAAAAACAAAAATGGAACAAAGTTGAAATATACATATCAAAATGTACATTTTAAAAATATAAGGACCAAATCAAAAAATATAGGAATCAAAATAAATGAAGATCAAAAGTATAGAGACCTAAGTAGTATTTAAAACATGTTTATATTTTAATGCCACATCAGGAAAGATCCTCATAGGGCACCCCACGCCCATGATAAACCTTATAACAAGCCCAAGGTCCTACGTGCACTAAAATAAACAAGAGCCCTTAAAGCATTTCTAAGAAAAGAAGTTAGCCAAATATGTCCATATTTCCCCCTTGTAAAGAACAAAAAATGGAAAGGATGGAAGAAAAAGGGATTGCCAAATAAATGCCCCACACACTTTTTCCTTCTTGTGCTTGTTATGTTTATCAAGTACTACAATAGTCAATTTGGTCTTAAAAATACTACATTACAAACTCAAGGCCATTCCATTGAATTTTCAAATCAAGATCTTAAGAACATAGCTCTTGGGTGCAAACGAAGCTTTTATCATCTCTACAAAAGGCTTTTCAACTTTACATATTCCCTACTTTTTATTCTTCTCAAAATGAACTATTCCACCATTGTTTTATAAAACAATAATTTTAAAATCTCTCAATATCAGGCAATGTTTGCCCATATATACTCAAGATCTTGTGTGAACTCCCTTTCCCTACCCAGAATTATGGTTTGGTGATTAGCATTTTTCACCATGTTAAGAGTTGCATCAACAGCCTTCTTCTTCAGGTTGTAACTGCATTCGATCGGAGCTACCACGTCCCGATCGCCATGATAGATGTTAATCTTGATTCCTGCTCTGGTCAGTTCATCCAGGTAGCCATCCATCAGCTTTGCTCCCCCACAGATTACATTATGCATGCTATGCCAAGCTGAATGATGAGTGTGTTTCGTTAAATCGATCACCCTGAAGTGGATATCCCTGAACAAGAAAGCCAATCATTAGAGAGATATAAAAAACAAACGAAAGGAAAAAAACGAACTACAAATCCCTATTGAACTCAAAATAAATATCGTAATAACATTTGGTTAAATCACAAGTTAAGTCGTTAAACTTTTAAGATAGTATGTTAGATCCTTCAACTCTAAAAAGTTTCTAATAAGTTTCTAGACTTCCAATTTTGTCTCTTTCAAATCTCTTACCTACCCAACGTTTTGAACATTTATACAACCTAAACACAAAGCTGAATTTTGTATCTATTAAGACCTTGACATATCAATTATCCACAAATCTGAAAGTTTAGAACTAAACTTGTACATTAAGAAAAGATGTGATTAGTCACCTTCTAGGAGTGATTCGCCTCAGGATCCAGTCCCAAATTCTGTGGTGTCGGCAAATAAAGAAACAAGCACACCGACCCACATGCTCGTACCAGGACATAACTGAAGAGCCAAACAACAATGGTGGCCATACCCTCTTTGCAGCCAGGTTTTCAAGCACTGTCATAGCTGCCCCATCCTTTGAAGGAAAGTAAGGCTAAAAGCAAAATGTAGAAGTAAGGTAAGTGAAGACAAGAAAAAATCAAAACTTAAACCAAACAATGGGGTTATAACATGAACAACTTATTTGAGTTCTTTTTAATTTGCAAGTAATACTCTAAACTTGAATAAGAGATTAAATAACTACTCACAATTAGTTAAATTTCTACATTTCAAATATTTTCAGGTAGCTAGGGATTGTAACTGGACAAAACTATTTGGCAGGGTTCATCTAATCATGTTGGGTTTTCTTAATCAGGGTTTAGGCTCAATTTGGATATCATGTACCTAATTGAGTTGTGCTTAGATTCAATATTTCTAAAGTTGTGTTTGCATTTTTGTATGAATTGATTTAAATGTCTTGTTGGTTATATAATTGGTGCATCTTATTAGTTGGCTCATGAAGAACTTTCAAATTTAGATTTGAGTCAGTAGGTATTATTCAAGTTTATAATTATATTTGATGAAACTGAAACATTAGAGTTAAGATTGACTCACATTTGGTCCAAATATTTTGTGTTTTGAAATAAAAATAGTTCCATCCAAAGATAGTAGATTTTGAATTAACAGAACTATCACTTACAGGTGCAACAAGGGTAATTGTCTTGACAGAGTTGGAGTACTTCGCAGCTAAGGCTAGAGCAATTAGACAGCCCATGGAATGTGCAACCAAATGGAAGGAATTCAAACCAAATTGATGAATCACAGACTCTTCAATCTTTTCTAAATGATCCTTCATAATATAAAAAGAATCCCTTGGCTTTGGGCTTCTTCCAAATCCCAAGAGGTCAACAGCAAATAGTCTGTAGTTTTGTTTTGTTGTCTCACATAGATTGGGAAATACTGTTTCCGTCCAAAGTGAGGAAGATGAAAGAAATCCATGCAGGAATATAACATTCTCTTCGGGCTTCTCACTTCTGCCTAGGCAACAAGGGGAAAAAATCCTTTAAAAGTTAAGAAAACCATAAACAGCAGAAGCACCCCAATCAAATGTTTCCAATGCGTTAAATGGCTAATCTCGACTTAATAGTTTGAACTTAGCTTTCATTCATCTATAAATATAGTTTTAGAAGTTTTAATTTAATCCTATAATTTGGGCTTAGTCTAATTACCCTATAATTTTTAAAAGTTTTAATTTAGTCTGGATGGTTTAGTTAAATCTCACAAATTGCTCAAAAACCATCCTTTTCTGTAACTACCGGTGTCACTTTCTCTCAAACGAAGACTTTTCCTACTGACCAAAACGGATTTTTTCAGCATGTTTCGTCCTCAAACGCATGTTTTCTAGGAAAGTTTCAAGGTGATACATGATACAACATAGGATTGCTCAAGCCAAAGTATGCTTAACTTTTGAGTTATTATAATTGAGCCACCGGAAAAGAAAGGTTCACTTCAATGGTGTGGGTGATAACTATCAATTCTCTTAAACTTTTCTTAACCATATTTACAAATCTTCCGAACTCATTCGACTGTAACAGTTCATTCATGTAACCCTCTTCTACTCGGAGCTATCACAATTTTCTCCTAGTTTGTAATTATTCCCAAACCCAAATACAGGTAACTTACAAGTTACAAAGTCAGCCAAATTGTAAACACCATCTCAATAACAATTAACACGTCCCGTATTCAATATAGCAAGGACGATTTTTGAGACAGTGGTTCCCTATCAAAACCAGTTGAACTTCCAAAATTATCAAACAGAATATTACTTAATTCAATTAGCTAAATTGAAGTGAATCAATTTCCATAAAACTTGAACAAAAACCGAATTAAAAAAATCCCAATATACCTTCCAAAATCATGCCTAAAACTTCAACAGATAGCAATCCTAAAAAACGAAGAAGAACAAACAAACAGTAAGTCGTGAGGAAATTACCCCGTGGAGGCTCACGCAGAGCAACATAAAGCTTCTGGTTCCCATTCTCCATCCCATCAACACAGGACGAACACCCACAGTCAGACCATCTATTCCACACCGAACCACCATTCATCTTTTCAGAATCCTCACATCTTCCAGACACTCCAACCAAAGCAATCCTCCGGAAAACATTTCTCCTGCCATAAAGCGTCTCGGAGAGCTCGTTTTCGCCGTCGCCGTCAGCATTCTCCCTCTCGTCTCCCTTTCTTCTACAGTAACACGCGGTGGCCTTCCCTTCCAGAAATTGATCGAGATACCTGTAGAATACGCAGAGAATAGCGTCGAGAAAGTCAAGAAAGAAGAAGACAACGAAATTTACAGGAACAAGGAGGGTTGTTAGGAATTTGATGAGCAAATTTCCTGATTGGACTGAAGAATCCATGAATGAGAAATGGATAGGGAGAAAATTTGAAAGCCTCCTGGCTCATCGGTGAAGTCTCCGTCAGGTGAAAAAGCATATATAAATACGGCATTGTGAAATGGAGAGGAAGGCCGAATATAGAGATGTGTGGAGAGGAAGGCCACACAAATAGAGACGTGATAGAATCATAAAATACAATAATACATCATACATTATTGGTTGAATTTCAAGTTTCGTAACGGTCCCTTAACTTTTAAAATATTGCAAAATATTTCCTTCCAACCTTCTTTCAACCTTTGACTTTTAATTTTGAGTTTAATATGATTTTCACATATATTAAAATTAAATTAAATAATTAATATAATAAGTATAAAATTAAATTTTAAAATTTGAACACCAAATAGATACACATGTTTGAATCATTTTAAACAGTTATGTGTCGATAATAATATTATAAAAATGATTTCATATATTTAAACACCCTCTGTTACAATTTAAATGAATATTTAATAATCATAATTATTATTATTATTATTATTTATTATTATTTATTATTATTATTATAATAATTGTTGTTGTTTCTATTTTTACACCGATTTTGAACTAATGAGGATATTTGGGTAACTCTACAATTAAAATTGAAAGTAAAGAATTTTGTTGGGTATCATTTAAGATGCAGTGGAAAGTGGATATAATTCTAATATTTGGAAATATTGGACATTTTCTCTAGTGTTAAGTTAGGCATCATTTTGGGTTCATTTGACGATTTAATATAATTGTAATATTTGGAAAGATCAGGCATTTTAAGGTTTACTTGCCTAGATAATTCTTTTATGGAACTATTGTACCTAGTTTTCGTGCATTTCGATTATGGCAAATGTAAAATGTCCATTTTTTTCACAAAAGACAGCATCCCATGGAGATGCCCCGAACGGGATTGGGAATAGAGGAGGAAGTGGGGGGAAAATCCCCGAAAGTTAAATGGGGACTGAGACGGGGAATGTATTCTCTGTTCCCGTCCCGTTAGGTTTTTTTCCCTTATATTTATTGTAATAATTTAATGTTATGTTATTTATTTTTATTATATAAATATTATATTTAATTTTCAAAATTTATTGTCAAAATAATTAATATGTTTAAATTGATGTAAAAAAAAAAGAAAAAAAAGAAAAGAAAAGAAAGATATGTTTGAATTCTAATAAATTTAGATTATTTATATGAATAATCTAATAGATAATTATTTCCTTCCACTTGAAAATTTTGAGTAATTTTTCTTTAAATTCTAATGGTCCATGTGTGACTAATTGTATAAAAGTTAACCATTTAATTAAAAAAATTTCCATAATAGTGATTTATGTTGATTTTTTAAAAAAATCAAATGGAAAGAATTTCTCGCGGGTCCCCGATCCCCAATTCTCTGCCCTAATCCACAAGGGAATTTAGCAAGACAGGAAATGAAATGGAGAACGGAGACGGGGAGCAGAGAAGTAGATCATTATTTGCCAAAGTAAATCATTAAATATTTTTAAAAAATAAACTAACATAAAGTATGAATCGTCAACCAAGAGATCAAAAGTTTAAATCCCTCACCATGTATATTGTTGAACTCAAGGGGAAAAAAAAAAAAAAAAAAAACTTATTCCAACCCATATATTCTTAACCAAAAAGAGACATAATGCTCCCACGAGTTTTGTTTTTCACCATAGAGAAAATGTATGAAGTAACTAATCTCCTGGAAGAGTATTGAATTTTTGTTGGTATGTCGACATTTCCATCCATATTTTCATATATTTGTAAGTTTCACATCAACATAAGAGATGAATCGATATTTCTATTATATCGTAAAAATAAATTTAAAATATTTAGAAAAAAAAAGCACGTCACTAAGGTCAATATAATATAAATAATAAGTATTTTAATTTGTCTAAGAATGATAAAATGTTTATTTATTAATTTAAATATTTGTTAAAAGAATTATTTAGTTAAAATACAATGTTAGTCTCTATTCAATTTCACTTACATTCAAATGACCGATCTTAGTTCATGTATTTTCTATAAATTTTAAATAATAATAATAATAGTATTCATACCATAAATACACTATGCGAATATGTCTCTAAAATTTAAGTAAAAAGACTATTAAATTTTAAATAATTATTTATAAAAGAAAATAACAATAAACAAGTCGTAGGAACTAAATTTAAAACATTAAAAATACGACCAAAGTTAGATATTTAAAAGTATAAAGACTAAAAGTAAAAAGTTTAAATTCGCAAGTACCAGATGATATATTAAGTCATTTTATTTTAATAATTCTTTTAAAATTATCTATTAACATTGACATTTTATCAATATTTTAATTAATATTCCAATAAAATTGAGACATCGACATTTTCATCGACATCAACATTTTAAATCTTGCTCCAAACGCAAACTTATCTCTTTAATCATAATAAGAAGAATAATAATAAGAATAAGAACTAATTCACGGGAGTTCTTTAAAATAACAATAATAATTCAGGGGAAAATGTTCTACACAGCACTAAGATTTTATCTTGAATTTTGTAGTCCAAAATCAAACACAACATTTCTAGACAGTTCTTAAAATAGAGTTCGCCCTTATGACCCAACCCATAGAATTGTCTACAATTCAGCTTTTTCTTTTAGTTGATAAATCATAATTAAAATTACTCAAATTGTTTTTTCATTGACATATGATAAAATGAGGTAAACTATTTTCATTATTTATCAACGATAAATATCTATGATACACTCCTATCGCTTGAGCAATAGATGGCAATAAAAATCTATCGCGTTTTATTGTTAATAGACAATGAAATTTTTCTATATTTACAAATAGTTTGATATTTTTTCTATTTTCAATAATTTTCCTTTGTCTAACCTATTTTTAGGTCATAATCAATAAATTCATTTCCTTTTCTTCTTCCATACAACCAAGATAAATATACAAAGACCCAGAAGATCCACAAAGAAAACTACTAGTAATCCAAAGAGATCCCATTTGCAACTAGATTTGCCTACAAGACCAGAACATCTGCACAAACCTAATGAGATATTTTATTCACAAGTAACTAAAAACATAACAGTTATCCATTATATGGTTTAACTATTATTGAACTCAATATCAATTTAATCGATAACATAGTGTAATCAAAGATTTTAAATTATAAAAGCCATATTTGAAGTTACTTTCTTTTTCGCAATATAGAGTAAACCAACACCAATACTCTTAGTTCACGAAAGAAAATAAATACCGTTGGGTGTGTTCTTAGTTAACTGCCATCATTATCTCTCTTTGGTGGGTCTGAACTAACAATGGGCAGATTTCTTCTGTATTGAGGCGATGTCAACCTTCTTTCTAATGGTGTTTTCCTCTTGCTGACTACGAACCTGTTGACACCTTGGCGCATCGGCATGATTGATGGAAAATCTTCATCGGGAATCTGACTTAGTTCGGAGATGTCCTTGATCTGAGCAACGCGACGGAACCATCTCTGAGCCTTAGCTTCCTCTGACATGTCCAATGGATCTGGTTCAGTAACTGCTGAACCCTCCAAACTCTTTCCACTCCATTTCTCTCTTATGTTCTGCACCTCGGATGCTGTGGATGGATTTCCTGCTACACTGGTGTTGTTATTGGCCTCTTTTTCAACGTAATTACTACTTGAAGCTTCACCGTTCCAACTTGAATTCCCTGTACGACGCTCTGAGTTGAGCCTGCTTGTTTGAGTTTCTTGATTATCAGGCTGTTGAGCGTTGTTTCTATCAACTCCAATTCTAGCGTTGTTCGACTGTGCTTCAGTCACTTTGCTATTTGAGTCATCTGAAGACGGCTTCTCTTTTTTAGCGAAGTAGTCTGGTGGGAAGGGAACAAAGGGGACAAAGTTAGAACTGCCAGACTGCTCCATAGCTGTACGTCTTTTATACGCTGGAGACGTTAAAGAGCGGTCTTTCTTTTGACTGACTACAAATCTATTTTCTCCCTTGCGCATTGGCATGATCTCAGGGAAGTCTTCATCAGAAATTGCAGTAGTAAGATCTGTCACATTGTGTAGTTCCGCAACCCTTTTAAACCATCTCTCAGATTTTTCAGCTTCCTCCTTCCCTTCATTGATTTTCTCAGTCTGACTTAGTGCTGAAGGAATATTTCCTACTTCGTTCAATTCGTTGCTCTGAGAAGCACTGCCTGTCCACTCATTAGAGCCCGATGAAAGGGATTTGTTATTATCAGTACCAACTACCTCACTCTCCATGCTTGAATTTGTAGGTTTTTTCGCAAACATATCTGGAGGTAATGGAACAAATGGAACATAACTGGAATTACTTCCTTTCAAGGATTCATACTGTGAAGAACCTGAACTGGATGACGTATAATTTGTACCAGCCCCTTGTTCCTTTCCAACATTCATGGATTGAGAATCAGTGGATGTGCGACTGACAATGTCATCCAAACTTTGACTTAGTTTGTCGAGAGAATTGTTAGCAACAGAAAGTTCGCTGCTGTTATTTTCTGGAACTCCATCGTTGCCTAAGTTTCTTCTGTATTGCGCATTAGCCAATCTCCTCTCCAGAGGTGTCTTCCTCGTGCTCACAACAAATCTGTTAACTCCTTTTCTCAATGGCATTATTTCAGGGAAATCTTCATCTGGTATCGAGGAGCCCGAATCAGATGTACTGTCCAGCTGAGAAATCTTACTAAACCAGCGTTGAGCTTTCTCTTCATTTGCAGCCAACTTACTATCAATGTCAGCCTTAGTTGCACGACTTCCATTGTCATTCCCTAAACCAGAATTCACGTTAATTTTACTGACGGATGGAGCCCCTGGTCTTTTGCAATCACACCTTAAGCACACTGTATTCCTCCCATAATTGAGAAAATCACATCTGCCAAAGTAATCAGAATATAAGGTTTCACTTAGTCATTCAAACAAAGGGAATGGAAAGATATATAAAGTCTGCCAAAGTAATCAGAATATAAGGTTTCACTTAATCATTCAAAACAAAGGGAATGGAAAGATATATAAAGTATGAGAGAGTAGAAAATCACTCCGTACTGAGGGCATTCCCATTCTCCACCAATCAGCTGTCGCTTTGGTCGTGCCTCGTCACATTCAAGGCATTTTACATTTCTTGCAAAGTTCATGAAACTACATCTGCACTCATAAATATCCAGAACAAAGGTTACATCAGTAGAGGCAACGACATATTATATACACTTAACCAGAATAACCACATATCACTTGAAGATACAACCATAGCAGTGTAAAATGAGGTAGCACTTCATAAATCACTATAACAAACAAATAAATATCTACCTCGGGCAAATCCAATCCCCTCTTTTCATTTCAATTTTTGGCCCATAGGACCCTCGTGATTGCCCATATTTCTCAGAAAACTGATTGGCCATCTCCAAAAGCTTCGGATCTGGATTGCTAAAACAGAGCTTGCATATTTCACATAATAGATTCCTCATAGATGATTCTACCAGATCTCTACTGTACAGATTACTTTCTGAAGAAACAGTTGGGTTCCTTGCATAGCTCAAGATAAATTTGAATAAATCAATTGTCCGTGCCTTATCATGATCCAAAACCTACCAATGGTGATAGCACAAGGAGAATATTGCAAATTGTTAACACTCACAGCATGAAATCAGGGCTGGAATAAATGAAGTAAAAACGGTAATTCTTCAAGAAGAAAAAATTAATCCATTGCTATTTGGAGGACAAAATTCAACCTGTACAAAGCTGCACATATTAAACAATGAAGTCAAAAAAATAAACTAATCATATGATACAAAGGACGTGACGCTTTAAAAACAATAATAAATAAAAAGGCACAATCCATTTCCTCTGTGTGCTCTCCAACCATATTTTTTACATTAGTAAAAAGCTTTTTTACCATGGGAAGGTATCCTTATCCCCCACCCCAAAGCCTAGGGGTTATAAAAATGTCCAAAGTTGCTATTAGAGCAAGAAATATAGTAATATAGAGGGTCCTATCCTCAAGTCCTCCCCATTTTTTAGAGTATATTAAGTTCTTTAGTACCGTCAAATTTTTCACAGTGTTCACACCATGGCCTTTCTTTTCAAGGGAAGTTATTTGCAGTACTTAACTGAGGAAAGTTATCCGTACTTAACTGAGTCAAAGATTCAGTTTTCTTCATCTTTCATCCTTCTTCATTTCTAGATTCAGAAAACAACGCATGTTGGGAAGGGGATTGATTTTCAAACTTTATCCAAACTTTTAATAAGGCCAAGAGGGAATTTCAATGTTATCCTCTACTTTCAACATCTTGTACCAGAGATTAGGAATGGTTCGCTTTGTATTTGCTCCAAGAATGTAGCCGCCCTTTCTCTTCTTGCATACAAACATTATAACTAGTTGTTGTGGCCATGATAGATAATTGCATCCATTAAGCTTGTGGCTAGAAATATGAGATCCCAGCATGGCTTGTAGCACTAGTCCATGAGCTAGGGGTGTGGTCTAGTATTTCATGGAGCCATCGAGCATCAAGGAACCAAGAGTACCATAGTTTGATGTGTACATTAGCCACTTAGCCAATATCAATCAACCAGGTGCTACCAACCCACAAGATTGTTTTGCCATTACCCCTCGAGATGAAAAGTGCACTCTAAAATGCTTTTGAAGAATAAACACTAAAGGTTCATTAAGACAATTTGTTTCCTCCATTTACAAGCACTATGTCCCTCATTGCGCCAACAACTGGCGGCAATTACAGTTCATATAAAGAGGTATTATGAAGAATTATCAGATACAAATCCATAATCCATACTCACCTGAGTTTCGTCGCCTCGTAAAAACAACTTCATCTTCCTTAATGAAGCATCCCCGTCTCTGAACAGACATGGGCTCACGCTTTCAACCAACACCTCAATATCCCTCTTAGGAAGGAATCTGCCTCAACAATTAAAATTAAAATTAATTTAAAAAAAAAATTGGTTAAAGACCAGTTATATACTTGCTTTCAACAACCCGATAGAGTTAAATTCGAGGTAAACAGAGACAAAACGAACCCTAAAAGATGTGCTCGCTCGAGGGAAAATGCGAAGCATGCATTAGCCGCATTCACAAACTGATCCGGAAGCTCCTGATCAGCGACGAGCTCAATTCCAGAATCCTGGCGACCGAAGTAGCCACCGGCGTTGAGGCTCCCGAGGAACTGGGACCATTCCCGCCAAGTATAAGAATCCGGAGAAAACAGACCATTAGCGGACCCCGAGTCTTCAAAACTCCCGAAATCGTCCCCAATAGTGGAGACCTGGGAATGAACATGGCGGGAGGCTCTAATTGAGTGAAAGGAAGATGATAAGATTCTGGCGCTGGGCTGAAGAGAAGATCGGAAGAACTTATAATGAGAGGCGAGGCGGAGAAAGGAAGGGCCGCGGTGGTGAATGAGAGGAAGAGGGCCGGAAAGGAGAACGAAGAACCTAGTGGCTCCGCCCATTGCGGCGGAGAGAGGTGGTAAGTGTAATCGGAGTTTAAACCCTATGGTGAAGTGAACATTGACGATAGTGAGTGTATTTGTTTGGCATTTCGGTCACCATGCGATTGATAACTCTAATTATTTGGATTGGGGTTAATTACAAAACTAGTCCATAACTTTCATACGACTATTTGATCTTATAATTTTAAAAATTCTAAATTTAGTCTTTCAGTTTTGATATTACGAAAATTTATAAATCTAACCAAATTGATATCTAGATTTTTATTAGATAAAAATTATTTAAAAATAAAATACAATTTTAGTTTCTAAAGTTTAGAGTTAGTATTCATTTTGTCTTTTAATTTCAAAAATTAAACTCAAATGATTCTAAATCGTCTTGGTGGAGTTAATTTTGATTAACAAAAAATAATTATTGAAGTGAAAGGTTTTAAATTAGGTGAAAAATTTTACTAATTTGATATTATCATCTTAAATCACATTGTGTTTTCTCTCTTCTTCTTCTTTTTTCTCTTTCTATCCCTTCATCCTCTCAACCTCTCCTTTTTCTTTTCTTTTTCTCCAACTTATCCATTCCTCATTTTCTCCTCTTATGAGTAAAGGTGTGATAATCTGTTCAATTTTATCAGTTTTTGGACCAACTAAAAACCAAATCAAACCACCTATTTTATTAAGAATTGATCCAAATCAAAATTCAATAAATAACAAGACAAATGAATTGATTTTATTTGGTTCAGTTTATTATCGATTTGGTTCTCGATTTATTATATTTTATTTTTTCCTCCAATTTTTTATTTTTATTTCCACTATTGTTTTAGATTAGTTCAATCTTTTTTTAAATTTTAAATTAAAATGGGTTCTATTTCTTTTTTATAGATTGAAATTTTTTTTTTCACCTTTTTAAATAAGAAAACATACAGGTGTCACAATAATTGGTTTTTTTAAAAAAAAACAACAAATATATATGCACCAAAATAATTAAGATACTAAAAAATATCAAATGTTAGAGTTTATTTTTAATAGTATATATACACCCTCGATTTGGTTCAATTTTGATTGGTTTTTCAAATAAAAACCCGATCCAAACCAATACTTTTTGGTTTTCTTAAAATACAAACCAATTATGTCTAACTTTATACTAAAAAACCAAATCAAACCACAAACCATTGGATTTGTTTGATTTTTCGATTTTTTGATTTTTTGTTGCACTCTTAGATATGATTATTGTTGTCAACTACCACCATGAATGTAAATATAAATTTAATAGATCAATCGTTTTAGATACTTTGAAAGTTCATGAATCAAAATTTGATCATCAAATAGAGGCAAACTTCAAATGTTAGACTCACTTGTAATTTAACATACTCTTTGAATTTGCAATGTTAAAATTAATAAACAATAATAAAAAAAATATATCAATTTATACCTTATGATTTTGAGGTGTATAACTTAAGCCCTTGAATTGATAATAGTATGAATTTAAAATATGAACATTCATAAGTATGTCCATTTACACATTTTTCAAACTTCGTTCAAAAAATATTGTGTAAGATCTGTAATCGATTCAATTAAATTTATTAATAGTCATAAGTGAATTAGTTTAAATCATTTATTAAGATTATTTTTTTAAAGTTGTTAATGCATCAATTCTTACGCATATGATGATAGATTGACAAAATTGATGATTATAATTGATGCATAAAATTGATTCTTGAAACTTTATGAGTTCAATTGATAAAATTATATGTCTGACACGATCTTTTTTTCAAATGAAACCCAATGAAAGATATAAATTGATTTACTAAAAAAAATTAAAGTTTAAAATGATATAATTATTAGTTTATGATTTTTTTCAAATGAAACTCAATGAAAGATATAAGTTGATTTACTAAAAAAAAATTAAAGTTTAAAATGATATAATTATTAGTTTATGGTTCAACTTATACATGTAGAGATGTAAATTGATATTTTCTTTATAATTAACTATTGAACTCATTTGGTAATATTTTCACTGCAATTTTCTAATAATATATTGTAAAAAAAAAGGGCAGGGATTGAACATTATTTTAAAAAATAATAAATAAATAAATAACACACTTAACATTTGACTTTTTTAACTATTAAAATTCTAAAGTAATAATTATATTCACTAAAATCATAATTTATTCTTTTTGAAAAAAATTAATTTAATGAGACCTTCACTAACATTATGTTTTACAATCTAATTTTCAAAGGTGTACACGAATTACAGAGGCATTAAAGAAATTTAAGTTGCAGCGATTTTTTAAATACTATGAGTGATCTTTTGTCAACTCATCTTTCTCAATTTTTCTCTTACTTATTTAGGAAAAATTATGTCATAAATTTTAAAAACTTTAGTTGGAAGATGAATAATTATATTTTTTTTCCTTAAACCAAACATCCATTTAAAAATCAAATTGTCCCATCGGCTACAAGAAAGAAATTGTCTAACTCAATCAAACTATTTATGCATAAACATGATAATGTGAATGTTCCCCCACGAGTCATAACATGTGTAATAGTGCTAGACTCACGATAACATGTTGAAAGGATATATTTTGAACAGTTGAATAATCTTCAAAATATATGCTATAAATTTAGCAGTATCACTATGAATATCAACTCTTCCAAAAATCAATTGAATGATTGTTAAAGAGTCTGACAACACTAACATTTGAGAAAGATTCATCCTCTCAGTGAATCGAAGGCCCTCATAGTAGTCAACGATTCTACACAAAGAGGAGACAAATTAGCTCAACAAAGTCATGCATTGCCGCTACCACTACGGAACCTTCTGTTGACCCTATTGTCGCACCAAACCTTCCAATATTATTTCCATCCCTACATGCCACATCCACGTGTATGATACTAATGTCATTCCCTGATGAATCGAATGAATGATCCTCACAAAAATTGCCCAACTAATTATCCACTAAATGAGAATTGAAAAGGTTTTGTAGTCCACAATCCACTCACATTCATTACCGGTGGTATTAGCAGATCCTTTTTAACTTTGTTTCTATCACCCCAAATAGCCCAAGCTATAATACTTGCTTTAGTTAAACTCAAACTCATTCAGGGGACCCGAGAACTCCATCCAAATATCTAGACAAGCTAGATACTTACAAATCAGTAAACAATGTATCCATATTGCATTGGCTTTGAAATAAAAGAACAATACGTGTTCAATTATCTTTTCCTTATGTTGGCAAATAAGGATCCAATAAGCACATCCAACTACCTGTTTTTAGGAATAGTCATGGACAGAAGACGGTCATGACATATCATCCAAACGAAAATGAATACTTTTCACATAATTTGTAGAAGAATAATTTTATTACGTGATTATGAGTTGATTTAAAATAAAATAAGGGAGTTTTCTTAGCTCCCGATACGCCGAATGCCGAATCCTTAACAGGTGACGATGACCATTTCGGTAGCCACCGAAGTCCAGTCCAAGATTCATAAGGAATCTTAAGAGCCCAAGGGACATACCTTTCAACCAAATCTAGACATACCTTTATGGTAATTAAACTCACTACAAATTAATTCACTTATTAATATTTTTCAGTGTCAAAAGTGTAAATAGGAGTCTAACTCAATTAGGGTTGACTGACCAAGGTCGGTTGTTTGAATCTCCAAAACTAGCCATGAAAAAAAAATGGTGGAGACTTGTTGCTAATTTTTAAAATAAAATTAAAGTGTAGAACATAAGTTTGCAAGGAAGCTTTGCGGCCCCTCTCGTCTTCCTCTGCCGAGACAGAACTTCTTAAGTCCCAAAATTGGGAGCTTCAAAAAACAGTTAAAGAACTGGAAGAAGAAGAACGATTTGCGTCTCTCATACAAAAATGTCCCAACATGAGAGTGCTCCGCCAGCTTCACGCCTACATTCTCACTCGCCCTCTTCCCCGTTCCACATTTTCCTTTGCGCTTTCCAAGATCGTTGCTTTCTGTGCTCTTTCTCCCCTCGGCAACATCGATTATGCCCGTTCAGTTTTTGCTCAAATCTCACACCCCAACATTTTTTCTTGGAATTCTCTAATCAAGGGCAGTTCTCAGATTCATACCCCCTCCAAAGAACCCATATTTTTGTTCAAGAAGCTTACTGAAACAGGGTACCCTGTTCCCAACTCCTTCACTCTGGCTTTTGTTCTCAAGGCCTGTGCGATTGTTACAGCGTTTGGAGAGGGTTTACAGGTTCATTCCCATGTTTTAAAAGATGGGTTCAGTAGTAGTCTGTTTGTTCAAACTTCGTTGGTAAATTTTTATGGGAAATGTGAAGAGATTGGTCTTGCCAGGAAGGTGTTCGACGAAATGCCTGTGAGAAACTTGGTGGCCTGGACTGCGATGATTAGTGGGCACGCGAGAGTTGGAGCAGTTGATGAAGCTATGGGATTGTTTAGGGAGATGCAGAAGGCTGGGATTGAACCCGATGCGATGACTCTAGTGAGTGTGGTTTCGGCTTGTGCTGTGGCGGGGGCCTTGGATATTGGCTGCTGGTTGCATGCTTATATTGAGAAATATTTTGTTTTGACTGATCTCGTGCTTAGCACTGCACTTGTAGACATGTATGCTAAATGTGGATGCATTGAGAGGGCAAAGCAGGTTTTTGACCATATGCCTGTGAAAGATACAACAGGTTGGAGCACCATGATTATGGGCTTTGCATATCATGGACTTTCAGAGGATGCTATAGATGCGTTTCAACAAATGTTGGAAACTGAGGTAACGTTCGATTATGTGCAAGTTTCTTATAGGTTAACAAATTTTGCAAAGCTTCACTTACGTTTATGAACTTCTAGTCTTAGTTCTAATAAGATTAACACTGATGCAGCATACTGATTAGACTAATAAGTAATGGGTTTGTATCACGTGACACAAGAGAATAGGCTTACTGAACAAAATGAAGGAAGGCAGTGAAAAAAAATTTAATGACCACATAGGCAAAATACATTCTATACATTATATTCTAGCTTATCTACCGACTACCATTATTGTCTCTGTTAGCCTAATCTCTTGTATCACACTCATACGTTCAATCAACATGCCACGTCAATATTTAGATAACAATAGTGATTTAAGAGAACTCTGATGACATAATTCTTCCTTTACAAGTTAATTCTTCTCTATGCCAGTTCTAGATCTAGTTTGATAGAAGTTCTGGATTTTGATAGTTCTGCACATATTAAGATAAAACTTGTTTCTTGCTTTTGCCAATTATTTTCAGTGGTGATTTTCAGGTGATGCCGGACCATGTAACTTTCCTTGCCATTTTATCAGCATGCGCTCACGGTGGACTTGTCTCTCAAGGTCAAAGATTTTGGTCACTCATGCTTGAATTTGGCATTGAGCCATCAGTTGAGCATTATGGTTGCAAAGTTGATTTACTATGCCGATCAGGTCTTGTTGAAGAAGCTTATAGAATCACTATGACAATGAAAATCCCGCCGAATGCTGCAACTTGGCGGAGCTTGCTAATGGGTTGCAAGAAGAAAAAGCTGTTGAATCTAGGCGAGATCGTCGCCAGGTATCTTCTTCAACTAGAACCCTTAAATGCAGAGAACTATATTTTGATTTCAAATTTGTATTCTTCTCTTTCACAATGGGAGAAGATGAGTGAACTGAGAAAGGAGATGAAGGAGAAATGCATTAAGCCAATACCGGGTTGTAGCTCGATTGAAGTTGATGGTGTTGTACATGAGTTTGTGATGGGTGACCAGTCCCATCCGGAGGTAAAAATGTTGAGAAAGTTCATGGAAGAAATGTCGATGCGAGTCCGGGGTTTGGGGTATAGGCCTAGTATTTCAGATGTTCTTCACAAAGTTGTGGATGAAGAGAAAGAAGGTGCTCTAGGTGAGCATAGTGAGAGATTTGCAATTGCATATGGGCTACTAAAAACTAGAGCACCTGTTGTGATTAGGGTAGTGAAGAATCTGAGGGTGTGTGGAGATTGCCATGAAGTGATTAAGATTATTAGTAAGATATATGAAAGGGAAATCATTGTACGAGATCGAGTTCGATTCCATAAGTTCATAAAAGGTACTTGTTCTTGTAAGGATTTCTGGTGAATAATGTGCTTATATCTTCTCTCATACATAATCTTTTTCCTTCCTTATATCATTTTCTCCCACACAAATACTAGTGAAAGGTACTAAAGGTACCTTAATAGTTGAATATATATATAGTGGCTTGGTTTTTTGTATGTCCGTGTATTATTTCATTTTTTCTTAGTGAAGGCTGTTTATTTTCATAAAATATAAACACACACACAAATACAAATTTAGAAGTCTTGGAAATGTTTGATAGGTAATAGAGATAGATGAAGGTGAGTCGAATAGGTTTAGGTATTAGGCCAAATTCATAACAAAAAACAAAGTAAATTCATGCTTATGTTGAGAGAACTCTTTGTTAGATCCAATGTTCTATATTAAAGTGAGCATCAAAAGCTTTCTATTATAACCTTAAAATGGCTATTTATATAGCCTTAAACAAAAATTGGCTAATTAATCTAAGATCCTATAATTATCCTCGTCACCTAGTGTGGTGGTGAGCTCACGAGCATGATTTGGAGGCATTTTTGGAAGGATATGAGATGCATGAATTGAGTACTCACATAATTAACTCAGTGATTAAGATTAAGGTTGAGCTTTTTATGTCTTGATTGGGCTGTTGATTAGACTATCTTATTTTGAATGTTCAACTTTTCTCGAGTTGTCTACCATTCAAGTTTTCAATGAATGAATTGGTCTTCTTTTTTTGACATTTTGATGGTTACCACCATTGACTATGTAGTAGGAACTTTTCTACTGCCCAAATACGTGTAGCTATGCATTTAAAACAAAAATTCATTTTTTAAAATATTAGATCATACAAGCTTAATTTTTAGTTAGTTTATTTTTTAAATGTCTAAATTTAGTTGTTATATTTTTAATAATATTACATGCTATACTAAAATTTAAAACTAATGTTAGTTTATGGTTAACTTTACTAAATGTAGTCCCTTACAAGACTTTTCTCTAAGAATTCAAAAAATGTATTTACATTGTGCATTTTATTGAATGATTTTTTTGCATTTTATTGAATGATTTTTTTTAAAACAAGTTGGATAGAAATGAACTTCAAATTTCGAGATGAGATTGATTTTAAGATTTATTAGATATACAATAACATAATTTGAATTTTTGAAAGTATAAAAAACTAAAATACAACCAATTTTAAAGTATACTAACTAAAGTATCTTTAATTTATCACACCATGGAGTTAGCTTTCCATTTAGTTTTCCATTTTGAGGCTGATTTTATTTATATGAAAGCCTCATACTTTTGACAATTCAAACTTCATGTTGATTTTATTTATATGAAAGCCTCATACTTTTGACAATTCAAACTTCACAACATGTTAGCATTTCTTTCACCTTGATTGACAATTCAAACTTCACAACATGTTGCATTTCTTTCACCTTGATTGAATTGATGGTGCCTCTTTTTTAACACCAAATACCTGATACCATATTAGATAAACTTAAAACTTCATCTCAAAACTAATTGACTGTGAGAAGAGCAATTTTTGTATCTTATAAAGAATGTGCGATTTACCCATCTTTTCAATATAAGATTTTCCACGCACCCAAAACAACATAGCTCAACCATAGTTGATATGTACTTCCAATTTTCTTCATACTCCTTTAAAACATGCATCAATCTAAACCCTTAACTTGCGTAAGTGTATTCAATTAACACCTTCCACCAAGCTTAGTTCGAAAAATGTCATATGAAACATATAATTGTTTTAATTAAACTTTTAATATAAAAGATGGTAAATATGGTAATGTGAATGGAGGGGAGAGAACATGGAGGGAATATAACGAAAGATGTTAGGGTGGTTGTTGGCAGTTAATATTTTCTTTTATCTTGTTGTTTCTCCATTTGTCTCTAACTTCGCTATTCTTTCCTTATTGGGAGGGGCTGTGTATGTTTCCTTTTGTGTTGGCCTAAATTTCTTGCCTTATGTGGATTAGATTTTTTTCCAATCTTGAGCGCTTATACTTGTGTTTGTTGGTGGGTATTAGGTCAAGCCGTCAATTTGAAGAATTGTTTTTTGTGCGAAGAGCATAGTTCCATGTATACAAAAAAAGAGAGAGACATGTTGAGGGTGAAGGAAGTCTAGAAGTACTAGTTAGTGTTAGCATTGGTTGGTCGGAAGGTTGCTTTGGACATATAGATCCTCCTGTGATGAGTATTATAAGTTGAATGGTAATTCAACATTGTGATGAAAAGAGTGTGAGAGTTGAAGCATTGTTGCAGTCGATTAAGAGGAGACTCATTTGTTAATTTGTAAGGAGCTTGAGATTTAGAAGAGCCTATATCTACTCGCTAGTAATAAGTTTATATCTGTATTAGGATTAACCAGTTTGTGTGTTCTCTTCTCTCATAATCTCTCAAATCTCTTGTTTATTCCGTTGTTGTTAACATAATTCTCAACTTGTTATTTTTCGTGTGATCTACCCTTATTTCAAAAGAGAAAAGAGAGAAGAAGGAGAAAACAAGAGAGGAGGGAGATAGAAAGGGAAAATATTAAAAAAATATAACTTTTTCCAACTATTCCAAAAATACCCTATGTCTTCAAACGACTTCAACTATATGCGTTTTCTTCTTCGAAGAGCTGTGAGTTTCTTTGCAATATCTCGTTCTGTCTCGCTTCCTTTCCTCACTCACATCTCTCACTTCCTTTCCTCACTCTCAATCATTCTTATCGCTCTTGTTTGCTTCATTTCCTCACTCACAATCTCGCTCTCGCTCACTGGAGCTATCTTAGATTCTTCAATATTATGCACATTTTCTATTTTGGTTTGATTTCAAATTTTTTGCTTTAATTTTGTCCTCACTTTCTCTCATTCACAATTTCAAGTGGGTACTTTTCAAAGAAATCAAAATGGGTGGGAAAAAGAAGAAATTGGGTTGAAAAAGTGAGAAGAAGTAAATAAGGAGGAACAAATCAATGTTGAAGAGGAAGAAACTAACGTGAAGAAGAAGAGAGCACAAAGTGAGCAATTCAAATATTTGCAGGGTAATTTCGGCTTTTTCTATTCAATCCAGCAATGGAATTTTGCCATACGCCACCTCTTTAGATTTAATAAGGAAAAACCTCTCAATCTAGAAAATTCAAAGACTAAAATGACTAATGAGGAAAGCCTTCTTATTGTAAAAAATTTATGGACTAAAATGGCCCATTTTAAACCTGAGCAACTAAATGCACAAAAAAGTATTTTTTCCTAAAATAAATAAAAAGCTACACGTTTCAAAAGATTCTCCGTAACAAGCATGCACTTTAATCTAAAAAACAATCATCTTCCAACAACTCCAAACTTTGAATTACTCCAAAAGGACAAAAAAACCACCACGGAAACCGCGTTTCTTCTCCCTCAACCATTCCATAAAATCATTTCAAACTCAAAAGTTTAACCAAATTCAACTACTTCAACTTGGAATTGTAATTTTCCAACAATAAACTCTTTAATTTGAAATTTTGTGTATGATCAGTATAACAATTGTATATTTTATAACAATTTCACATATCAATTGGCATGTGTAATGGCATGCACAAATCAAATTACATTCACAAAAAACAATAACCCCCCCCCCCCCCCCCACCCAAAAAAAAAGCCCTAATCAAATCAAATCATCAAAAATCCGCCGAATGAAACACAATCTCAGCATCAAAACGCCTACCTATAGCCACCGTCTCCACTCCACAGTTCCTCACCAGCTCCGTCGAGTGCCCGCCGTCGTATGCCTGGAAAATCTGGTGCAAATAATGATGGTGGTGGTCGGCTTCGTGATCGGAGGGAGGATGATAGTAAAGCCGAGCGGTTTGGGGGCAGTGAGAGTGAAATCTCGCCGCCATTCTCACTCCTACATCCAATAATTCAACGAATTTCCCCATTGATTAGTCTCTCTCTCTACTGTTTGATTTCTTTGATGAGAGAGAAAGGGAATGAAGAAGATGAAGATTGAAGGAGTTTTGTATTTGGGGATTTGAAGCGGCGAGAACGGGTTTATATAGTCCGTTGATATTTGGGGTTTTGTTTCTCTTTCGTTTTTGTACGGTTTTTGCAGTGGAGGGCCTCTTTTTGTTCTTATTTGCTGTCTTTCCCCGTGGATTCATGTGATTTCTCTTTGTGGCCATGGAGGGTGTCAAATTTGTGAAAGGGGTAGAGTTGTTGCCTTGTTGGGGGGTTTTCTATATAAATAAAATGTAAAAAATATAAAAGCAGGTTAGTTTCTTTTTAAAATATATATATATATATATATATAACAAAATTGAAAAGATTGCGAGAAAATTGTTTGTTTTATAGTTATTTAATTTTTGAAAATTAAGATTATTAGTTTTATTTGGTTAGAAAATGGTAATTAAGTTGTACCAAAACAAATACAAGCACAAGCAGTGTGTTACTAAAACTGTTATCAATTGAGACAGAAAATTTTTAAAATATTATTTTTATTGTTTTGAAAAAAAAAAAGAAAAAAAAAAA
>QLSR01000640.1:358509-372736 GCA_031780015.1 Citrullus colocynthis | reverse complement strand
TTTTTTTTTTTTTTTTTTTTTTTTTTTTTTTTTTTTTTTTTTTTTTGGCTAAACGGGGAACCCCACGGCCCCAACCCCTCGAGAAAAGTGAACACATCTTTAAGAAGACGGTGCGCACTGGTTCAATGGAGAGGGGAAGGGGCGGGTTGAGAGGAGAGAGAAATTATTATTATTATTATTATTATTATTCTTTAGTGAATTAATAATATTACTATACTTATTTTAATTCTAAAAATTACCACCTCATTTTTATGTTAATATCAAGAATCAAAATTTAACATTTTAAAATTAGTTGCTGATAAGCCTACATGACATAAGTAAATTAACTAAATATTAAAATGAGAAATTATGTCAAGAAAAAGTCAAAAATTACGTCAACTTCTTAAAAAATGGAAGGATTATTACAGCCTAAATTTCTGCTAAAACTCATTACGTATCAATATAACTGCACTTTATTTATGATCTTATTGAAACATTCATAAACAGGAAAAATATATATAATTAAAAAAAATGTTAAAATATATATGATTTTTTTTTTTTTTAAACTATGGTAGACATACGTACCACATATCATATCATGTCATGTAACATGAACCTTGAGTTTTAAATGAAATTTATATTTAAGAAATTAAGATATGAATTGTATCACTCAAAACTTATATTTGTATAAATTAAAATATTAAAATTATAAATGAATCAATTTAGATTGGTTCTTATAATTTGGTTTAAAATTGCAGCATGTAGCATATTGGAAGTACATTGAGACTGAGTATTAATACAATATAATATTTTATCTTTTTGTCGTTTGGATATGAAAAAGGAGTTATAAGTGCAGAACTTGACAAGGAAGTCCCTGAATTAATAACAGTAAAGGGAGTTTTTGAAGTGAAAAAGCTTGTGGCCCACATCAGAAGGGGAGTCAATAAGATTGTCACCGTTATCAAAGAAGAAAGCGCCACCGCGGGCGGAGGGGAAGAAGAAAGAGAGACCCGGCCCGGAGAAGAGACTAGCGGCGGGGCTGCCACTGCCGGAGGAACTGATCACGAGAAAGAAGAAGGAGAAGGAGAGGCCACCGGAGAAGGGAGTAGCACTGCCGGGGGCACTGATCACGAGAAAGAAGAAGGAGAAAGAGAAGGAGAAGAAGGAGAAGGAGAGATAAAAGTTATTTATGATTCTGAAACATAATACGATTACAGGTTCCAATCGTTTGAATCTTTCGTCGCTCGTATATTATTAAACTTAAAAAATATCAACTAACCTTGTTTAAAGATTTTTTTTAAAAAATAAGTTAATGGTTAATTATCTCTAATTTTTATTTTATTATATTTTATAAGTTTCATGATTATATATAGATATATTAACAGATAAACTGTGATATTTTGCAATTATTTATAAATATTTTTAATAGTTTTGCTATTTAAAATAATTTCCCTAATGTAATCTTGTGAGAAGTAACAAAAATTAAATTTAATGTTATCATTGCGAATATGATATAGTTTTAATTGACTGTAGATTTAAATTTTGATGTTTTTGGTTTGAAAAAGTTTAAATTTTGATACTTGTACGAAGAAAAAGTTTCAATGTTGTTATTATTATTATTATTGCTACTCTGAAGAAATCTCACAACTTTATTTGAAGGGTGTTCTTTTTTTTTTAATTTATATTAGTAATTTAAATACCTTTTTAGGCAGTATTTTAAAATTTTCATTAATGTTTACATCCTTTGGTTAAGGTTAACTGACATTTCTATCATTAATAAGAAAAACAAAATTACATTTTTTTCTATTTCTAGTAATTGAAGCTATAAGATATTAGAAAAAAGGGGAAATAAAAGTTTGCCAAGATCTAAACTTCAAGTGGTAAAATAAATACATGGATTAGAGATTTAATTTTTCTTAAAAAATTAAATGTAATAACCGAAGGCCAATTTGGCATTGTTTTAAAGCTAGACAAGATTTTAAACCAATTTATCATATAAATATGATTTTTAAAAAAGTTGAAAAAGAAATCCAATATTAAACATATCGTCAGTTTATTTTATTTATTTATTTATTTTTTAAATTGTAGCCATATTCATCACCCATTTAAATAAAGTGAAAGTTAAGATTACATTTTAAAGCATTAAGAAAATTCCATGAAATATTATAAACTAAACTTTTATTAACAATTAAAGGATGGAATGTAAGAGGAAATAATCATTAATTATGCAAGTAAGAAAGAAGAAACTGCTCTTAAGAACAAAAGTGTATCTCCCCAGTTTGGAAATAAATAAATGTATATCTCCAATTTTTACATTTTTATCAAAAATTAATTTTATATTTAAATTGTTTCCTTAATTCTACCATTAATTTTAATTTCTTAATATATTATCCATTAAAAAGTTAACAGTTACATATCTCGAAATAATTATATATAGAGATGGATGGCATTATCCTCTCATCACACTTCTTTTTTCAACATTGGAATTGCAATTCAGTCACACTAGATGGGAAAGGTAAGGGAAAAAAAAAAAAAAAACCTCATTAATTTTCATATTTTTGTAGTTTGAAATATAAAATATAATTTTCCTTGGTCTCATATGATTAATTTTGTTTATATTGTTGAATTTAATGTAAAATAAAATATTTGTTATTTGATGCATTGTTTGGACTTTATACGATAATGATGGTTTATAAACCCATTTGTAGATGTTTTTTTTTTTTGTTTTTTTGGTAAAGTAAAATAATGATTAAGAAAGAAATATGTTTGGCGGTTATTTTTAGTTTATTGTCTTTTAAATTTTAAATTTCAAAAAATTGCTAAGAAAAATATTTTTGTGAAAAAAAATATTATTCAAAACTTTTTTTCTTAAAATAAACTAATTTAGAGTTCCAAAAGATTTTTTTTTTTTTAAGAAAATTACTTTTTTAGTTCCCATATTATGAACAATATGTGCGTTTGGTCTCTTGAGTTTTAAAAATGTATCTTTTTAGTCCTCATGTTTATAAGAATGGTTCCATTTGGTCCCTCTGTTTTCAAAATGTACATTTTTAGTCACTGAATTTTTAAAAATAGGTTTAAGAGGTCCATCAAATAATTTATTATTATTATTATTTAAAATAATTATATGTGACATTTAAATTAAAAGAATAGCTTTTAAAAACCATCTCCTTTCTAAAACTATTTTTTTCGATTTTAAATATCATATAATTATTAAAAAATCAAAGAAAAAAAATACTTGAAGGACATTTTAAACTCATTTTTTTAAAATTTAGTGATTGAAAATGTATATTTTGAAAACTTAAGAACCAAATGGACCTATTCTTATAAATTTGGAGACTAAAAAAGTACATTTTTAAAACTTAGGGATCACACACGTGTATTATTCAAAACTTAAAAACTAGAAATGTAATTTTTTATATTTTTTTTAAAAAAAATTTATACCAAATCGAATTTGAAATTTGAAGCATACCAATCATTTTATATCTTTACAAAAATAACATATGTCAAATTAATGTGTCTATTTTGCATTTTATAATTAGAAATTTGCATATTTCTAGCATTTTATTATTGTTGTAATTAACTAAATAAAGATAATTCTTATTATTATTGAAGGGTCAGAATCAAAATGGAAACAAAAAACAAGAAGAGAAGGGAGAGGGAAAGAAGGAAGAGCAGAGAAAGATAACAGAAGTTGTGCTTAAAGTTTATATGCATTGTGAAGCCTGCAAACACAAACTCTCAAAATGCTTGAATTCTTCTCACCATGGTAACTATAAATTAGGGTTATTATTTCAAATAATAAAATTCTTAAAAATATTTACAAAACTGGAAAAATTTTATTTTCTATCTGTGATCGACTGTAATAAACCCAGATAAACATTTATTTGTGTCTAACTGGTAAAATTTTATTTTCTATCTGTGATCGACCGTAATAAACCCAGATAAACATTTATTTGTGTCTACCGCGCGATCTATTATAGACAAAAAAGTAAAATTTTACCATGTGTAAATCTTTTCAACCGTTTTGTTATATTTGAAAATATTCCTATAAATTATTTTTTTTTTTTATATTATAATTAAACTATAAATATTCAGCTCTCTTTTTCATTTCTCTCCCTCTCTCTAAAAAAAAGAGTTGCAAATGTTGTGTTACAAAAGATAAATTAGTATTATTTTGAATCAAAGTTTTTGATAACTATATATTTTTGGGTTTTCTTTATAAAAACATGAATTTCAAATATATTATCTTCCAAAAATGCTCTCTTTAAAAAGGAGTCTTTTTTTTTTTTTTACAAAAATATATTTTCAACTATTTAAAAAATATTAAGTATCTAGGTATTAAATACTTGTTTTGAAGGTTAAATGTCTGAATTCCTACTCCAACATGCTGAAAAAAATAAAATCATCTTTATCCATAACATCTTCTATTCATTTTTTTTAATTAAAAAATAAAATTTTAAAATTTTAAAACATTCAAAACTATTTTAGGCTCTATTTATTGGCCAATTTTATTTTTTTTATTTCCAATTTAAAATCTTAAACAGGTTTACACTACTAGTCTTTTTTTTTTTCTTCTTTTTTTCATTTGTGTTAATGTTTTAAATATTTGTTAATAAAATATATTTTTTGGTTTATAGGTGTGGAGGAAGTGACAGCTGATATGGGGAATCAACAAGTGGTAATAAAAGGAAAAGACCTAAATCCAAAGAAAATATTGGAAGGAATTAGAAAAAAATACTCCAAAAATGTGGAACTTATTTCTCCTAAAGAACTGCCAATTAGTCCAAAGCAAAAGAAACCTGAACCTAAAAAGGAAGAGGTAAAATATAAATTTTGAAATCACTATTTTGTACAAACTCATGATTTTTAAAGATTTTTTTTTTAAATTTTTGAATATTCGTGTTCGTTAAACATTTGTTTTAATCTTTAAACTTTATGTAATAAATTATCTTAGTTGTTCTTATTACTAATCTTTTCACACGGTTGCTCATTTACTCAAATGTATCAATATATGTGTAGTACACGTGAAATATATTAGGATCACGTTTCGAAACCAATATAAATTCTTTAAAACCGATTAACGAAAAATTTGACCGCGTGAGCTTAATTACTTGATGGGTAGATATGTGTATGTATTTAGTATTTCAAATTTTGAAATAAATTTCAATATTCATTAAGTGATTCATGAAAAAAAAATCCTATGTAAAGTTTAATAAAATCCAAAATTTATTAATTGATTATTTATTTATTTAGAATAAATAAATAATTATGTATTGAATTGGTTTTGTAGGCTCAGATGAAGACTGTGGAGCTAAAAATGAATATGCATTGTGAAGGCTGTGCAAGAGACATCAAGCAAACCATTGGAAAAATGGAAGGTAAAAGATTTATATAGAAAAACTTAAATATTGATATGTGTATTCTACTTTTTAGTATACTAATAATTGGTATTTTTTAACACTTTTTTTTTTTAAATGTATAAACACTCTATTTATAAATTCAAAAAATCTTTGGTTTTAGTACAATAATTATGACCTCAATCAAGGTAATATATAAATTATAGCTAAATATGCATGAAAGAAAATATAAAATTTCTGCTTTACAACATATTAAACTACCCTATTTTAGAATATGCCTAACATTTTTACCTCTTTTTTAATTTTGTTTGATTTATTTTAAATCTAGACATGTGAACAAGAATTAAAATGTCGATGTTGTTAAAGTTTCAATTTTACAAAAACGTTGATGAAAAATTCAATATAATGTCAATGTCGACGAATATTTCTATTAAAAATATATTAAAACAAAAAATTTCTAAATTAATAATTAAAAACTTTAACACTTTTTTAAAAAGCTAACATGTTTATTGTTTATATTACATTTATATATTAATATATTTTATTGCTTAGTTTTTTTTTTTTTTTAATATTTCATGAAATTTTTTATGATGTTATGGTAATGTTGACATAGACGTTATGAAAATGTAGAAAAAAATATTGATTAAAACGTCGGCACATGTGAATGAAAATCTAATAAAACGTATGATAGATAGACTTGTTTTCCTCAACTTTTTAGATTGTAGGATATGAATTGCTATAAATCTAATATATAATTTTGTGTAATGTTAATACATTTTAGATTTTTTGATTCATGAAATCTAAATAAATATATATACTGATGTGTGAAGGGGTATTTTTATTTGATGTAGGAGTAATGACAGTAAAAACAAATAAAGAGAGTTCAAAAGTGATAGTGAAGGGAATAATGGATCCTCCAAAGCTGGTGGAATGCATTAAAAAGAAAATGGGAAAGAATGTAGAGATGTTCAATAAGAAACAAGAGAAACAAAGCCAACCTGATAAAGATGCAAATCAAGACAAGCCAGCCAACAAGAAAGATGCAAATCAAGACAATGAAAATTTTGTATTTAAATATCCTCCTCAATACTCTTTGCTTCACATTTACCCTAATCAAACTTTTAGTGATGATAATGTATTTTCTTGTTCTATTATGTAATTAATCTTCGATTTCTATTTCTCATATAGTTTTTATTCGTCGTCACTATTTTTATATTGGTGAGTAGACATAAATGATATATCTATCACTATTATCGAATTTTTTCTTGATCGTTTGATTCTCGTTTTAAATCAAATTAAATATTAAAAAAATAGTACTATATAGCACTATTTACAATATGAAATAATCTTAGGAATTGGGATTGACGTGAGATTTAATGAGAACGAATTTATTCCCTATCCTATCCACTTAAAAAAGTTAAGAAAAAAAAAATCGTTGATAAATAATATATTCGTTAAAAGGAAAGAAAAAAAAAAGAATTGATTTTTTTTTCTTTTTTGTTTCATAGAAACATTTATGTAGAGATTTATTTTTAAATAATAAATGACAAACATAAAATTATATTATTTTCAAATAATTGTTTTGATGGTATAAAAGATATTAATTTTTGTTTAAGTTAAATAACATACACAAATCTAGTAGTTCAAAGAAATGATAAATGCCAATAACCTAATCTCTCCTTACCTAATAGGGATATATAAAGATCACTTTATTATGAAAATAGACTAAAGTGATGTGATGAAATGGAGTCGTTTTTACGTAAAGATATATAGTCAGTCCACTTATTACTTTAAGATATAGTCTACTTTGTCACCATCATATTGATTCTCTTTCTCTTTCTTTTCTTTAGAAATATAACATCACCTAATCTCTTTTTAATGTTTGAAATTTTTGCTACATTTTAATAGTACGATCTTTTTCTAAAACCATACATATTTAGTGTGAAGTAAACAATTTTTTTTTCTTTTAATATAGCTTTAATTTCAATTACTAGTCTGATCATCATTTAAAGTCATATGGTAATTTACAAAATGAAAAAAACAAATAACAAAAAATAATTTAAATAGAGATTTTAAAGATGATGCATCAATTGTGCTCTACATTTTCCTTCTAAAACGAATATTCGTTTATTTTTTTGAAGCACTTGGTACTGATTAATTAAGTTTCAAGAATACAATGTTTATTTTTATGTATAGTTGGATGTTTTATTAAGATTTAAAGCTGATAAAATATAATAATTGGAAAATGAAAGTCATGAGGAGAAAGTAAATAGGACACAAATAATTTTATAAAATAAGTAAATGTATTATATATAATATATTGGTTGTGTGTATATTACTCAAATAAACACATGTATATTTTATGTGTAAACTACTAATGGTTGAACACGTTATATAAATAGCCATTATATTCATAAAATAGAACAATAAAGTTTGTTATTTAAGGTAATTGTAAAATTTGACATTAATTTCTTTTTAGTGAATATGTTGGGAACTGAAATATAATACATTTGTTGATCATAGACTATATAATCGTTTGAATGTTAATTACCTTTATTACTATTTTGGGCTATTTCTCTGATTTTTCCTTTTTTTAGTTAGCTATGAGGTTAATTATTGTAGTTTTGTTTCCTTTTCACTTGCTCAAGTATTTTTCATCCGTACGATTATAGTAGGTTTTTTTCATACAATAAAAGTTGAGATTTGAACTACATACCTCTTAATTGCTAACACATTCGTATATGAATACAAAGATTAATTTTTGTAGTTATACATCAGTTCAAATTTCCAAAAATCATTTTGTTTTTGGCTATTTCTGGGCCCTTAATTGGGCTTACCAGTCCAGCCCAATTCATCTTTTAGATTGAAAATGGGCCCAAATTAACAATGAGAATAGATGATTCTTACCAAATTTTTAGCCTTATCCCTCATATTACAAAAGATTAGAGTGTTTTTTCCTTTCCTTTTTCATAATTTAAATGGACGCTTAATCTTCATCCTGTGGATGGCTTAGATTAATCTTGGTTAAATTATTCCTTACTTCCCTCCATGAATCCCATCTTAGATAGTGCGGGGTGTTGGATTTATTTTAAATTTTAGATTATTTTGCATTATTTACTATTTTATCTTTTAGGCTAGTTGTTTTATTAGGTCATTTAAGTAAAAGATAATTCTTAAATTAAGTAAGAGACAATTCCCTAATTAAACACTGTGATTGGATGTGTCGCCCTGGGAATTGGTCCTCTCTTTCCTTCATTGAGTAGTTCTTTTCTCCTCATCAAAAAATCTAATTAAGTTCTAAAGCAAGACCAGGAGAGAGAAATACAATCCCTTAAAAAACTATTATTATGGAACCATTTATGTTATTTTAACTAATATTATTATGAAAATCATTTATTATTTTACATTAGGGTTTTGTTGTATAATCCTGAGGGATTCATAATATGAAATAATATATTAATTTTTTAAGAAAAATAATATATTAATTATGTATTAAGAAATGTATGTAATGGTATAATAGCATGTAGTTGAATTGATTTAGAGACGTACGCTCATTAGTATTATATCATGTTAATATTGTTAATAGTGGAGACTAAATAGAAATATAATCCAAAGTTCTTAAATATATAGTTTTTGTGCCTAAATTTAGGCGACTTGTGTTTTTTTTCACTTTTTTTTTTTTTTTTTTTAAAAAATCAATTTCTTATAGCTGAGTATTTTTTAAAATATGTCTAGATATAGTATATAGTATCACTTTTATGTCAATAGTAAATTATATGTAGACATTAATTGATTCATTTTTTTTAGGAAAATCAGATTCATATTTTTTTAAAAGAACATTCAATTAGATTATTTTTTAATAAGCATAGAAATTAACATTCTCTTATACTTTGATATGACAATAATCAGAAACGGAAATAAACTTTAAATTTTTTCTCAAGAATTTATTGAGATATTCATATACTTCTATAATATATATACAAAGGCACACGTAAAAGACGAATGTGTTAGTAATTAGGTTTGTGGATCAAATCTCCTAGTTCTAATTTATTTAAAAAAAAAAAAAGAAAAATGGATCTAAAAAACCAAAGAGGCTTTCTATTTAAAGTTAGATTCTAAGCTTGAATATTACAAAGACTCAAAGCCATCACCTTCCATTTAGTGGAAAGCAAGGTTGAAGAAATGGAGGCAAAAACACAAAAGAAAAGAAGAAAGAAAGAAAGAAAGAAAGAAAGAAAGAAATAAAGAAGGGGGAGAAAATCCCGAGTAAAATTAGATTATAATATTCTTTATGTGTCTTACTTTTCAAAAAGTTACCACACAATTATTAAAGTGTAACATTCTTTGAATCCCACCACCAAAATATCTTCCTGCCTACTTTGTCTAGAAGGAAACTTAAAATATTCAAAATGAAAAAAAAAAAAAAAAAAAATCTTTTTGAAATATAAATTAATAAATAATAACGCTTCTTTTTCAATTCAACAAGAAAGAATGAAAGAAATGAAAGTGAATCATTCATGCTATAAAAGTTTTTCACTCATACAATTTTTAATATATATTTTTATATTTAATAAAACATGTTAGAGAGTAAATTATAGTTTTTTTTTTTTTTTTGTTACTTGAGTGTAACCTTTTTACCTTAATTCAAATCTTACTAAGTAGCTCTAGTTTAATATCAAATTATATTTTTCATTTTTAATATTGAATATTGAATATTCATTTTTATATTTTATCTTCAATATTCTTAAATCTGTTGTTTTGATGCCTAAATTTTACATAAAAAATTTATTGACCATTACCAATAAATTTATGGTGTGCATTAAGAAAAACTTTGTTGGTACAAGTTAATGGTAATTGGATTATTTACAGAGGTTTTAACAAAATTTATTGCCCTCTTTGTCAATAATATATGTCCTAGTCTAATTAAGATATGCAACTATATTTTAGGCCTCCATGCATTAATTTTTATATTAGGTTTGATACCTTTATCTGTACAATTGAAAAAGAAATAGCTGTGTTTGGCTTTTTATTGGGTTCATGATTTTAGCTTTTGTACTTTTAAAAAAAAAAAAAAATTAATTAAATTTAAATACTATATTTTAGTTCTGGTTATTCAGTTTAGTTTGTGTACATCTAATATATCTAAAACTAGGTTTTTTTTTTTTTTAATTTAAAAAAAATTTTTTTTTTAGAAAATTTTATTGGTATAAAGTAAAAAGTTTTTATTTTTTTTTAAAAAAATAACTTAGCATTCTCTCTGAGTATCCCCTATATAAATTATGAAAATTTATTTATTACTTGCATGAAAGTTACTATTATTTAACCAAATCTGATAAAATTAACTTTAAAGAATTAAATTTAAGATTTATGGAAAGTATGAACACTGAATTAAATATTTATACAAAGTATACAAATTAAAATTGAAAAATTGAAAGTATGTGAAATAAAATAAAATGAAACTCAAAGTGTTGAACTGAAATAGTAATTTAACCCTATTAATCAATATTGTATAAGAAATGAGCTTATAAATGACATGTTTAGTAGACAATTTGAAAACAAGAGATTCGATGAAGACATAGTTGTATTTCGTGTTTTTAGATATGTGTTTAGTAGCATATTTAAATTTTAAATTTTAATTAATTTTTTTTTCAAAATGTGTTTGATAATATACTTATAAACCCTAAGACTAATTTTAGTTCCTTACAAAATATTAGGTTGAGTACAAACTATTACTAACTAATATATGAACTTGTTTTAGGTTAAAAAATTTATAATATCATATAATTTATAATATACATTACATATTTTAATTTAATAAAAATAATTAAGTTTATAACATGAAATACTCTCTTTGTCGATGTTTTAATTATTTTTTAATATAATTCTATATTTTAATTTTAAAATTTAATAACTGAATATATTAAAAACATAAACATGTTTTTTTTTTTCCAGAATTTGCACGATTTTGATACATAGAATCGAAAAATAGTTTTCGAATAGAATCTAATAAGAATTCATACTGCCTATCGAACGGGCGTATCCATTGGACTTAGTAATCCAAAAACCTAAAACAAAATTTGAGTTACCTACCAAATAATCACAAACTTCTACGTTTATATAATTAGAAAGTAACAAATCTATAACAAGGTAAAAATAAAGAAATCCATGGTACCAGATATAAATTGGCTACTTAACCCTAGCTAGGTTCACAAACCCAACCCAATGATCAACTAACTTTATATGTGACTATATATATAAAAATGCATTCCTTGAACTGTCTGTCCATGAAACAATAGGGGGTTTCAAGTTTTTCTTAAAAAATTTCCCTCCAAAACTTCCCAAAGTTAAAAGTGTCAAAATCCGAAACCAACAACAAAAGAAAACCCTAAAAAATGGATGTCATCAATGCAGAGAAGCCTTTTGCCATAAAATATTGTTACAAGAAAAGCCAACTCTTCCTCTACAATCTCACTCTTTTTCACTCTCTCATCATCTTCTTCTTTACCTTTTGGCTTTCTTCCCAATCTCATTGCTTTCCTCCCCACGCGCTTTCTTCGATGATCAAAATGGTCATCACGCCGCCCTCATTCTTCAGCCCGAATTGCTTGTTTGTTGTCGTTAATTTCATCGTCGTCTACATCGTTGGGGAACAAAAGCTCGCTTGGATGAACAAAATGTATGACGAATACTACATTGAGAGGACCATGGAGATGAACATGAATCCTTGTGAAAATATGAAACAATTGGTTCACAAAGTGGTGGAAGAAAAAGAAGCGGAAGAGATCGTCGTCGCTGACCGACGAAGCGACAGTGTCAATGGGAGTAAAAAAGAGAGTGAAGGCCATTGCGAGTTGGCCAATGAAGAGTTGAACAAAAGAGCAGAAGCCTTCATTGCAAGAGTTAACAAGCAAAGGAAGCTTGAAGCTGTGGGTTGTTACTAAGCCAAGTTTTTATCTTTTGTCCTTTTTTTTTCTTTTGTGTGATGCAACAAATAATTAATCGTTCAATCCTACAATATTTGGGATAAAAAACGTAACGATCAATTATCTTGACTTTGAGATCACTAAAATTACAACTTGTTTGACCCAACCAACTACTAATTGTTAATGTTGAAGCTTTATGATAGTAAATTTTGGAATTAGCTAATTTTTGTATATATCATCATATAAGTTTGAATGTAGTAGTTTAAGCTTATGATCTTGTGAAATCGATCGATCATATTGATTTACACTGTATAATATATGGTTGATGGTGCAATGTATTATTGGTTATCATCTTTAAGTTTTTTTTTCCCCTAAGAGGATATGTTCGAATCTCTAGACTCCATCTGTGTAATGAAAAATCAATGTTAAAAATGTAAATTTCGTAATCTAGGTATCAAATTGATGCAAAACTCAAATGTCAAAGGTAAAATCGTAACATTTTGAAACCTAAGGACTGAATTGAAATCAAACTCAAAATTTAAGAACTAAATGTGTAATATTTTAAAACCTAAGGACCCAATAAAAATTAAACCCAAAACATTCAGTTTGATTTCAATTTAAGTCATAGAAAATTATAAAGGAAAATACATTTTTAGTCCCTAATTGACATGAACTTATTTTCTTGGGGTTGAAATGTTCAAATTTCTTATATATTCTATTTGTTGTACTAAAAAAATTTGATATTTTCAAAATTCGAGCTCGTTTATAATTCAATATAGATCATATAATACAAATTACCACCTATCGTATGAAAGTTTTCTCTAGAAAACTTTTTATTTTTATTTTATTTTTTTATTTTTGGTATTGATCAAACAGTCTCAGACTTGGCATTCTTATCCTTTTATGGTTCAAATTAATATCACAATCAAAATTGTCATGAGTAATTTTCCTCAAAAAAAAAAAAAAAAAAAAAAAACCCTTGTTATCCACCTATGTATACCAAATGGCCTTCACATGATGTTGAGAAATAAATTTTCTTTTGCTTTTTGTGGAGCAGTTCCACAAGATATAGCAATTTGGAGAGGACCCATTGAAGGGTTTGAAATTCCTTTCTTAACATAGAAGACATGCATGGCATATTTTGCACACACAAGCTTTAATTTCTCTCAAATTATATAAATTAAAGGGCTGTTGTTTTCTAAGACCAATCATTTTGAAAGGCTTGAAAAATAAGGTGGATATTAATTAGGACCAAATTCTATTATATAGACACCTAAAATAAAAGAAAATATTTCAATTAAAATCCTTACAACTAATCTTTCAATAATCACCATTTAACAAATCTATACCAACTTGAAAATTCAATACATTACTTATAACATGTGACTTCAAATAAATATCTAATCTATGAATTAAGTGCATGATTAAAATAAAGAAAAGTTAATGTAAAGGTGGAGACATATTTTAGATATATGCACATGCTTGGGGGAAATAAGTACACAAGGGTACAATAACAGTAGGGCATTAGGCCAAGTCTGATCCACATCATCAAAGCCATATTTTTTCAGTAATAGATATGGCAATCTTTCTGGTTGGATGAGACTAGAGACTTGACTCAATCGACATGAATGAGATGGAGATTTTCAATTTAATTATGGAACAATGTGTTTTAAGAGGCTAAGAACCCGTTTAGATTGACTTTATAAGTGTTTATAAACAATTCTTTTTGTACTTATAAATACTTATTTATACATTTAAAAAGTCAATCCAAACATGTCCTAAAATTTGTTGCAAAAATTATTAATAACAACCTTACAAGTTACATGATGATAACAAAGTCCAAGTTTTTCAAGATTGGAGTAGAAATCTTCTAATTAAGTTTGACCTAAATACATTTAGATAAATCAAATCTAAATGGATAGGGAAAGGAAAAAAAAAAAAAAAAAAAAAAAAAAAAAAAAAAAA